>VBVQ01001851.1:0-30102 GCA_011636635.1 Tetramorium simillimum | reverse complement strand
ATATAATATAATTATCATAAAAAGAATATATTTTAATCTTCTTAAAATTGTTGTAAAAATATTTTTGAAATTTTTGTTTTATTAAATTTGTAATGATTATTATTTTATTACATTTTATTTCGTATAACGATTTACAATAGAATAAAATGTCTTACCAAGCCATTTATCTGCCTCTCTCTCTCTCTCTCTCTTGCACTAAAAGACAAATGCATTGGCATGTTTAAGGCCAACCCCTTTGTGGCAAGCCAATTCTTTCGATATTCACACCGCTCGTCGTCGTGACAAGGAGAGCAAGTCGACGGTGGCAACCCCGCGGCGGGAATAATTTAATCCCGCGCCCGAGGGAAAGGGTTGAATAAAATATATTCACATATTCGCAGCAGGCGAGCATCCCGTGCGAGAAAGTTGCGTCGCGTCGCGTTGCGTCGCGTCGCGTCGGGTCGGGTCGCGCGCTCGTTCGTTCGTTCCTTCCTTCCTTCGTTCGTTCGTTCGTCTCTCCGCGCGCGGTCGATCGTCGACGATGGCCGTTCCGACCGTCGTCCTTGGGGACTCATGCTGCTCTGGTCGCCGCTCTCGCTCCTCGGAAACTATCGTTTCGCCCGGGCGCTTCGTCCGCCTCGTCGAACGAGGACGCGAGAAGACGGAGAAGAGGAGGAGCAGAAGGAGGAGGACCGCGACGCCGCGATTCTTCTCCGTGGCCGGCAGGGTTGGAGCGAAAGGGTTCGCCTCGTCGGGATTCCACCCACGCTTTTTTCACAGGGTAACATCCGCGCGAGAAATCCGCGTCGCCGCTTTCGGCACGGGAGAACCCACGCTCTCAAGGTCGATGACATCGCGCGAAAGACCCGCTGCGCCGCTCCGAGATGCTAAATATATGCCGTGTCGTTGAGTTGAATGTCGCGTTAACACACGTCCGCCACGCAAAATTGCACATCTCGAATTGCACATCTTTGTGTCTCGGAATAGCCGCACGGCGTCGCGGTTTTATTTCTTTTTATTTTTAAAAACAATGTTTTATACACTTTATACGCTTCTTTAATGACAGATATCAAGAACTGCGATTAATAAAAGAAAAGTTATTTCATTATCGAAATATTAATATTCTCGGAATGGTCGGTTATATGTACAACCGACAGTTGAAGACTTTTGAAGAATGAACCCTCGAGATGAGATGCGAGAACTATCTATAAAAATAAATTTAAAAATAAAAAATCAATGACTATTAATATCTAAAATTGCATTATTGTTGGATTAAAATAATTTTATAAACATTCGTAATAAATTATTACATTAATCGCAACCGAATTTCTACGTAGACCTTTATCCATTTTAACAGTGCATAAAGTCATTTTTTCCAAATTCAATGCAATAAGTTAATCTTATATCAAAGTTAACATCTTTCGTTCGCTCATACGATTATCTTTTATTCTTTACGGTTATATCGAAGGGTTTTTAGGGTTGGCGCCTTGTTCGGCTTGGGCGCCTGAAGACCTCCTGTAGGCTGATGGGTGCCTGGACATTGTCACCTGCGGTGTAATTAATATTCATATGTATCGATTATGGATATGATCGCCGTATTCGCGCCGTTACGTTCGTACGTCGACTTTATTGGCGATTGTGATATATTGGCGGGGTGGCATCTCGGCATTACATCGTATACCTATTCGAGCGTCATCGATTCAGGTCACGGTCGGCGGATCCGGCCGGAGTCTCTCCGTAGGAGAGAAACCCCTTGAACACCGTCGCGGCCCAACTATATCAGGATACCATGAATGCCGTGGTCCGCCATTGGACACCATACAAGAGTGGTAGGCGAGCATAAATCGTTTGCTTTCTCCAGGCGATGACGGGCCCCCCTCGCGGCTGATCGATCGGCGTGTCGGTGAGGATACCGGAAGTGAATGAGTGAATGACGACCGTTTGATGACCTGTGACGATCTTAGACAATACAAGAGTAAACAAGTCGATCAGGTGGACATGGAGGGTGCAGAGGTGGTTGCTCGACCCTCGAATTAGGGGGTGTTGAAATAGGGGTGGCATGAGGTCGACTGCAGTCCCCACCAAGGGGCGGTGCGGTGGTTAATGGCTTGAATCATCGTGGGTGATTCGCCGTTAGGGTGAAAGCGATCCCGATCCCCTGCTGTCATTCCCGTCCATTCATCCGCATTCAAAGACGTCTCCTTTGCGAGACTGTTTTCTCTGCGCGATCGTGTAACGCAACGTGATTTGACACGCTGCGATTAACAAAATTAAATAAAATTAACGTCAAAGATATCTCATCAGAATTATATCAGACACGTAATTCACCATCAATTTTCATTTCTTTCATATTTCAAAATAGACATATAATTCAGCAACATCTTGTTTCACTACAAGTATGCGTGATTTTAATATCACGCGCGTGCGGGTGAACAGAATCAAGAACCAAATCTGCGAGATCGTACAATCGCACCGCAAAAGGAAAATGTAGATAATTTTTTAGCAAAGGCAAAGCTAGAGGGCAAACGCAAGTCCGTCCCAAAGTCCGCCTTCCACGTCATCCAGGCACGGGATCGCGCTACGCCCAAGAAGATGCCGTCGCCTAATCGCTATAATCAGAGCGCCGCTCGTTCACCAGCGAGTAGGGCCTCCTACGGCGCGTCTTCTGGGCGTATATCTGTGCGGTCACACGGTATACACCTTAACCTTTGGGCGTTTCCGTCTCCCTCGGAGCGGCCTTTCGCGGCCAGCGGATCCTCGCGACTTTGGTTTCGTCGTCACCGACGCGCGTACGATATTTCGCGGACGATCCCGAGTCTTTCTGGCCGATCGATCATCTTGATCTTCTCCCTGCGGGACAATCTTTCAAACGCGAGGAAAGAATTACGTATATGCTCTTAAAATTATATCGCGGTGTGCCGGCACGCGATTCCGCACCGCCTCTTCATGTCAGGGTTCCGCCCCGCGAGTTTGACGGCCTGCCCTCCGCGGGAGCCGCCCCCGCTCTTTGAACAGGAACACAGGAACCCCAAGGAACTGATCATCCGCCGATGAACCAGCGGAAGACGGTGCCGATTGGTGAGAGCGGGACCTTTAATGTGCGATTCAACTCTGTTATGAATTACATCGTTTTGTTGCACATACTCGTATAACGGAACGTCGAACCGTCTCGGCCACCGATACGTCCGCCGTCGTGTCAGGAACCGACTGTCGAGAACGCGTCGTTCTCGAACGGTTTCAACAGCAACGCGAGAGATTTGAGTGTCTCACTATCTTAATAATTAAGATCAGCTTGTTGTTTGTGACTCGTGTTACTCGTTGTACGTTGGCTCACATGAATGATTTTGACAAAAGCCTTAATTTTTTTTTTCTTTATTTCTTGCTAAAAATCTTGTCGCGCAGTTGTGCCGCGGCAGCGATATTTTCCACGTTACTTTGATTTATACAATGTAATCCATCGTATCTTATGTGACATTGATATAACAATGGCGAATAGCGAGAAATATTAAGCTGATTTAAAAATGATATATGACATCAATCCGAAATAAACTCACAGAGGATAATTGTTAATCGAATACTGCGACTGTGACTGAGAATTTCTCACGCGTTGGCTAGAGCAACGTACATACATTCCAGCGAGATATATATGTATATGTGTATATACACTACATGTATATATCATGCAATGTAATAGATGTGATGTCAAAAGAGATCGTACCTCATGTTCTCCTAGCTCTTCAAGCAGCCATACCGTTGTAATATCGGTGCAATATCTTGATTGCTCTTGCGCATTTCTGCTATGCTGACTGGACTGTGTATTACGCGTCCAGTGTGGACTTGAAATAGTGTGGATTCCTAAGATGCCTGGGTTTATTTTCGCGTCTGAATATTAGTCACGTAAAAAAGCATGCACATACATATATATACATATATATATATATATATATATATATATATATATGTGTGTGTGTGTGTGTATAAATATAATTGTTTTACATATCAAATTTTCTTATTAAGCATAAAAGATGAATCAAAATTCGATTTCAATATTCCAAAAAATTAATTAAAATTCTACATTATAGAGTATTTCTCATACTCCCTGTGAATAAATAAGACTAAACTACAAATTCTTTTGCAAATTACATAAAAAAAAACTTTTAAACGTAAATGTACATTGTTAAAGAACTGTAGTTTTATAATGTTTATATTATTTGATTTTTTAATTTAATTAAAAAATATTAAAGTCTGTAGTAAAATTAGTAAAATTGGTTTTATAATGTAGTATATAAATGAGGATAAAGAGAGAGGACGGCATTCGTAGCTGCCGGCTCTTAATTAACATTGCTACCCCAATTCCCGCGGCGGTTTCCTCAACCCCGGTACGAGCGTCGTGGCTTACAATCGATTGACCCATCCTGCAAAGTCGCCACCCCGGGGATGCGAAAGACCAGCCTTCCCGCCTACCCTCACTCAGGTCGAGCAACACGGATCGTCCTTTCAGCATGCGTAAACACGCGGGGTGCACCCCTTGAAACTATCGCTAGGGGGATGAAAAGCCCCTTCCAGAAACCCATAATGAATCGCGCAGCGCGCATTGCGCATTGCTGGTCGTGTCCCAACGCAGAACATCGTGGGTAGGTTCCAGGATGGGGTAGACGAGCATGCGTGTGAATCGCCCAAAAGTATGTCCGTGTGTGTATGTGTGTGTGTGTGTGTGTGCGAACGAACGTGTACGCAGTGATGGATTTCGATGCGGCGTGGACCCGTGCGCAAGCTAATCTCGACATTTCTAAATAAAGCAAGCAAATTTTTATAAATCACAAAAACGAGAAGAACATTCAATAGCATTGTTTTTAATAATTTAAAGATACTTTGCGAAATGGAGCAAAAGTCTGAAACATTGAGAAACGATTTTCACTTTTTTTTATCAGAAACATAAAATTATCATGACAAGAGTCATGAGAAAGCCACAAAACATGGTTGTCTCAAACAATCTACGAAATAGAAGAGCTTTCGTGCGTCGCGTTGTCACTCGAAGGTCTCGGCGCGTCTTTGCGCGCCTGTACGAGAATCCGCTACTGCGTACAAGTGTGTGTGTGTGTGTTTTCGTGTGCGGAGAAACGGGTACCAGTGTTGGGGGATCGGTGGCGAGGATAGGGCGAAGGGAGCCGGCTGGACCAACCTCGCGGCTCCGAAGGCTCGTGCGGACGACGCGAAAGGAGGAGAGAGCGATCGACGGCGGTGTGGCTCTCGGGGAGCGAAGCCGGTCGGCTGGCGCGGCTGGGAGCCGCGAGGTTGGACGGAAGGGCCGGGCGCGCGAGCCGCTCGAAAAAGGGTGCGACCTTCGACGGCCTCGGCCAGCCCTCGGGGAGACCGCGCCCACGCATTTTTAGCAGGATCCCAGAAGTCGGCTGGAGCTCGTTTGGCCTTGGAACGTATCACTCTGTCTCTCTCCCGTTCTCTCCGTCCCCCCCCTTTCCACCCGACTCTTCCTTCGCGCCCGTCGCGATCTCGCTCTCGTGCGGGCCCTCCTAAGGGTCGTGTCAAGGGCCGCGCCGCCGGCAGCTGCTCCCTTCTCCTTACCGCACGCGCCGCGCCGCGCCGCGCCGAGAGCCGAGAGCCGAGAGCCGGGAACCGATCGCGAGAAACGATCGAGCGGAGCCCAAACGAGTTTTCAGAGACCACCGGCTGGCTATTCGCTCGCGCTCCGCTTTGTCGGATACACAAGAGTCTCGAGATATCGACTTGCCTTTCGCCGGCACGATCCTCGAATTTTGGATTCCTGGTACTGCGTTACATCGAAAGACCGAAGGGCGTAGTACGGGAAAATGCGATGAAGGTGAGCTTTTTGCAAAACAACAGTATGATCTTCCAAATTGACGATATTACAGAATTTATCCAATTTTTACATTTCCGACGTTAACATGGAAAAATCTGTATATCGGAAGGCCAAGTGTAAATAGAAGCACTAAACATCGAATATTTATTTCGTAATATTCTTTGAGATTTATCGTTGGTCAAACTTTGAAATTTTGTTACTATATTATACGATAAAAGATAAAAAGGCGTCTTTCGAAGGAAAGAATATAATCGTACGTTAAAAAATTATGTCTCTGTATTGATGGACTATTGATCAAGAGTACTGCAGGAATTATCGATACTCGAGCTTTACATGCCTGATACTATATTACATTAGAGGCAAAAGATCGAAGGCATAACACAGACTTATCGATGTATATTTTAAGAAGAAATTTTTTTTTCTACCGATTAATAATTGTACAGAATTTATATATCATCAAATTTTAGTTTTCTTTTTTATATTACACTATACGGATAACGAAACGTGAGATCACGAATGCAGTTGCACCATATAATTATTATATTATCAGGTATTATATTAAAACTTGGATTTCTTGCAAAATAATTGTCCGATGTTTGCCGAATGTTAAGAATAAAAAAGGTTGTATTTTAAATCTACGCGAGATATGAAAAAGATTTGTATCTATATAACTGTAAAATTTATCTTAGAAAATTGAATCTGTAGAAACACATCCACGCATTTTGATCAGGATTTTATCACAGTTTAAAGGTGGATGAAGGATATTGGACCTGCGAATCCTTTCCTTTAGGATGAATATATTTTCTCATTTATCGAAAATTTTTTTCTGGAATGTGATAAATCTAACTCTATTTTTTTAAATTATTTTCAATATAAAATTGTACGATTTATTTTTTTATCCAGTGTCATACGTTTTTTTATTATATAAATGAAAAAAAATATAAATTTTTGAATGTAATTTATGTCATGATATAAATATTTATTTTACTAAAATGAATCTTCACAAATTGCAAACTTTATTACAAATATTGACTGACGAACATCCATGTTTTTTCATTCACTCGTATTCCATATTTTTTCTGTATTATTGATATTTATAGTTTACTTAAATCTTTATGAATGATCATGATATATGAAAGAATATATGTGAAATTCTGTGGTTTTGCAATATTTCTCTTTAATAAAGAGCTATAGAACTTTCTTCTTCTTTAAGACATTTTATTTTAATAATTACTAATGTAATACTGAATAATTTAGTTTAACTCTACGATACTATAAAAATGTAAATAGAAATATTTCAAGTAATGGTTTTTTTCCGCAGGAAATTATTCCGACACGCATGGCGAATGACGAGTGCGGATCCTGCCGTATGAAGATATCACGCACCATGAAAATATGATGTGCTCGCATCATAACGTAGCTCCTGTACATCCTACTCTCCTATCTTGCGACATATGAGAGATATGAATCGCCCTATCTACGGCCTTTCCCTTGGTCGAGCCTACCCTTTTGTATCCCTTGCAAGAACTTTCTTATTCACCACAATTTATGTATTTATATCTAATGGTTATTCGATTAAAATTATTCTCCGATGACTCGAAAATTTCGACATCGAGCACTACTTGCTGCAGTTACCAGTGGAAAAATCTTTGCCTCAAATATTATACGCGAATGACACCGCTGATTTTAGAATATATCGAAATTGCGAAGAAATAACGACACGCGTAACATGCGTGACTATCGCACGTAAACGTACCACGTATGTACATTTCTATATTATTTTGATAAAATGACACGATAGCGTGGCCCCGCTCACCGTCCCGCTCTGTTGAGCTATTCGGCCGAGCTATTCTTTACTCGAAATCGGCTGTGCATATAACAAATGGATGACAATGATACAAGGCTACCTTCTTCCTTCGCGATAATATGTGCCTCTGGTTCGCGATTTCCCGCCCTGTCACCTCCTCGGCCCGTTTATTCTCCTGCTATGCCGATGTAACGGAGTTGTTTACACTGCGCATGTAATATGGCTTCGATGCGCTTTTCTCCCATCATAATTCGCGTCTCCGTTCCTCCGTCCCTCGCGTCGCAAGATCTCACGAGCGGTCGTCTCGCGGCGTCGCGTCGCCGATCTTCGGCGTTTTTTTTTTTTTTGGTGCGTGCTGCAGTCTCCGGATCTCTTGTGTAATTTACGTAACATCTACCCGATCACAACTAATTTCCTCGCATCTATTACACGGACTCTTTCTCCTCGAGCGCGATGCCGTCGACGTTTTCGCGAAACACGGAGAGACAGGATTGCATTATCGCGAGGAACTGGAACGTCTCTCGACGTACCGTGGGGAGTATCGTCGAAAATTCCCGCTGGAATGTATTAAACGCAAAAGTATTAAACGCGGGCTCAGGTTATCGCGATACATCTCCCACCAGGAATGTATCTCAGCCTGAAGCTACGAGCTGAGGAGGGAAACCCGCCGGCGCGTCGCGTCGCGTCGCGGCGAAACTGTTTATACGCGAGCGAAAGGACAATCGTAAATGGAAGCTGGAGAGCGAATCGCGATACACGTGGGACCAGGATCGCAGCCCTTCGCGAAAAGGTAACGCGCTTCTGACGAGCTCGAGGGTGTGTTAAATTCCCCATAGGTATACGCTGCAAAATTGAACCATATGTCATTGATTTTCACGCTTAGATATTATCTCGCGCGTTTCCGTTTCCATTAAAGCTTCATAAAAATTAGATTAGAGACGAGAGATTATCATTGAATAAATTGTAATCCGATCTATTGTTATTTCTATGTAAAATGTGTGACGTAAACGTATATTTTTTTAAATTTCTGTATCATAATGCACTTCTGTATCATGATGCGTCATGCGTGACAGTTGTTCGTTTATTCTATCGTCAGGTAAAAGAAACAAGATCCTTTGACGAGAGGGTCTGGTAAGGTAGTAAAAAGGGCTGTCCGTTCTGTCCATACTCCGTTCCACCTCAAACCACAGAAACCCGATGATGAGATATGAAAAAAATGAAAAGTGATATCCGTGCTAACAGGAGATCATCATCATCGCGGAGTTTGCCGGCGGAAAAGGCCGGCTTTTACATTTCTCCGAAATCACGTTTTGTCACGTTTTACACGGAATATCCAACGTTGCGCTTTATCGATAATCAACTTACGTACGTTTAATAAACACTGTGAAATGTGCGCTGTGCTGCAGATATGGAATTTCCTCCTTGTTAAAAGTGACGCGACGTTTTGCGATTTGTTACCCGTTGAAAAAATTTATATGTAAAAGATAAAAAAATATGAGTTGAAAAAGGAACGAATTGAAGATGTCATCGACGTCGAGCGAAGATCCAGAAGCGGAAACGCGATTTTCGAGATGCAGCGAGTTATGCGCATTTGCGGTACGTGTATGTGTGTGTGTGTGTGTGTGTGTGTGTGTGTGCGTGTGTGTGCATCGACGCGCGAATTCGCCGCGTGCATCTGCGGTCTTCGTGCTCGCCGTGCTTCGGGCCGGCGGGATTCACGGTGGCGTCATAATGACGGCAATTAGTTTCGCTCCATTGAGTTCTAAATGCGGAGACTCGACCATCAGGGATGCAGAGTGCCCGAGGAGGCTCGAAGGATCCTCGGCCGTCGGCATCGGCCGCAGGAACCACGGCGGCGCGGGTTCTCCTGCGGTTTCATCCTACTATCCTGGCCGCTGTCGCCGTCTTTCTTATTAATATGCTAATTTTACACGAAAAATGTAAATTCCGGACACCAATTATGCACGAGGATTCCCACGGGCCTGGCCGATCGCCGCCGGAACCGCCCGGCCGCCGCCGTTAACGTCCGCGTCGACGTCGTCCAGGGTGTTCCAGGGATTACGGCCACGTGTAATACGAAACACCTGCGATCAGGGAAGCATAGGACTATGCAAAGTGGACTCATCCCTCAGGAGCCACGATGACCTCCGAGACGTGCACCATGTGTATCTTGAAGATAACGTTGTGCCAACAAAGCCCCTTTCCGCGCGCGTTACTCGCGAGAAACGTTAATCTATTTTTGTTGGCCAGCGGCACGGCGCGGGCGGTCACTCGCACGGCGTGACACGCGGTTTCGATAATTTCACCTTCGGTCTCTGAATCATTATTGATTTCCGCGCACGCGATAAAAGAATTTCAAGTTTACCTTTTAAAAGGGACGCTCGATGATTCTCCCATAGTCTATTTTTCCTATTTTTTTCAAACTCTCTCTCTCTCTCTCTCAATTTCAATAGATTCAATGGAAAACATTGAGCGATTCGATTTATTTATCCTACAACGTTCCATACAAGTTGCCATGCAACGTGATCTGTTCACGTTGAAATGCAAATGTATATTGAGCTAAAGTGTCTCGCGCGAATGAATAAAGCACACGAACGCGCACGAGCGAGCTTAATTCTATTATCGACCCGCGCCGCGCACCGCGCGTTCCTCGGCGCGGCGTACGCGCGACCGAAGGGTGAGGACGCGTCCCTGAAGACGGTTCCAGAAAGATCGGGATCACATCAGGCCTCAGGATCGCTCATGAGTGCCTAATCGGCCGCCCTTTGTTAATCCCCCGGAGGGTAAAAAGATTTGCCGCTTCAGCGGCTTTGAAAGAAAGTGGGACTACCGGTCGATCAGGAGTGCACGAGGAGATGGAGGCAGCCAGATCAGACGCGCCAAGACGGCGTTATGGGTTCCCTCGCTAGGCTATGGTATACTCGGAAAGGGTCACTGACTACTCGCGATTTTTAAGCGGAGTGTGGACCGAGCGCGGGTGCTCGAAAGCTACGGCGCTCGACGTCGAGGATACAGTTTTCTGAAAACTTCTATCTATCTCTATCTATCTATCTGTAAATAAAGCTAGGAAAATATCTTGTTTCTATGGTTTTTTAAAGACAGATTCTTTCAACAATATAAAATCAATTTTTTTCAGTATTTGCTTCTCACGGATTATATATTTTCCACAAAGTACATCAATTAAATGATTTCAAAGAGACTTTACTCCACGATACAAGTTTCAAGATTTGATTTAAGAGAGATATAAGGGATTACGTGATAAAATTCGATTCGTTCTAAGCAAAAATTGAATTAACAATAGAATTCGCAAAGAGTTTATTGAAAGATTCTGTAATGGTTTGTATGGTAAATGTGCCAGCATTGATGGTACGCGCGACATATTCGAGCGGAGAGACCGTTTGCCCATTTCCGTTACTAAATGCCAACAGGGTCATCGCTGTTCCCACTTCCCACTCGCGCTGCGGCGCAAGATGACGATGTCGGACGATCCTCGTTTTGCTTCGTGACTCGTCCTATCATCGGCAGCCATTTGATACCAAACTCAGACTGCACTCCATCAGGGTATCATGAATGATGTCGCGTATCATTTCAGTCTGCGGGCACCGGGCATTAAACTCGCCGGCGCGGCGCGGCGCGAGTCCAACGTGGCGAACGGTGGCGAATCAGTTACGGTTGAGCAGGTTCGAACAAATTTCGTCCTGGCCTCCAAGGATACTATAAAAAGCACGGCGGCGTCCTGTCTTTCGAGAGAAAGAGACGTCTCAAGATATTCGTCATCCGTCATCCGTCATCTGTCTCTCTTTTCAAGCCGACGCGACGCGACGCGACGCTTTCACCGTTCCGCGAGACGGTTCACATCCACCACTTTTCGCGAGCACGGTCTGGAGCACCGATTAGGTTTACATTAGCATAATTTCATCGCAGCCGTAGGCGTTATATTTTTAGAAGCGGCGCAATGGGTCTCAGATTGACTAGGAGACTAGGATATAAGACGAGAACGGTTGGGGAAGGGTAGCGCGCGCGAGTGGTTCACACTCTTCGCCTTATTCGATCTGTCTAGCGTCAATTCCGTCTCACATGAACAGGAGAACATCTCGGCGAGGGTAAGGGTGGACGCGATAAACGGTGGCGCGACACAGGGAACAGGAAACGAGTAGGCGTGAGTTATGACGACGTCGCACAGCTTAACGGCCGAGGCCATTAAGCTGTGCGTGTCCCACGAGCCGGTCTAGCTTGGGACAAACGCGCGAGGTAAATGCCAAAAGCAGCGAATAGATAAACAACCTTATGGGGATCTTAGGAACGGACAGAAGGTCGAACGCGTGCTAGAGCCAGCCCTATAGCGAGACCGAGGCGAGGGCTCGCCTGCCTCTCGCCTGAGAGAGCCGCTTACCTTGAGGGTACGAGAAGGTAAACCGACCGATTTTTATACGGGAAGAATTCAACGCCACGGCCGGAGTCACTCGAGACTCGCGAATCGAGAATCGCCGCTGAAATCACCGTAGGATGCTCGAGCTCTGTCGCAAGTTTTAGAAAAAACTAAAGATTGATACTTAATAAAAACTACAATAGATTTTACAGAATTAATGTCTATTTCTACCAATGTTAGATTAACTTTAATTTCGATTCAACTTACTATCTCTTTCTTCTCCTAAGAATTAAATAAAAAAAAGTAAGTTAGATCGAGATTAAAGTTAATCTTCATTGGTAGAAACGGACATAAAAGCATAATAGCAAGCTTTTAAAATAATGGAAGATGTAACAAACTTTTATGCATTTTGTGCACAGATTTTGTAGTTTACAGTAATATTTCGACTCCTGAATTTTCAATATTTTGCAATCATTCACAGTCAATTACAAGATTTCAAAGATTTCATTAGAAATCTTGTAATTTTTACAAAAGAGACGATCACGCGCGGAGAGAAAACATAAATAAGTATGATCGATTGGCTGTGCGATCATCTTTTTTTTCGAGAAAGAAGGAATTTGCAGAAAACTGTCTAGAGTCTAGACGTGGTAACAGGTTATAAATTATGAAGTTGCTCGCTGAGCCTCGAGCAGTTACCGAGAAAGGTTCAAAGATATTTATGCGATATAGCAAGCTTGCTGGATTGGCTACATGTTTGGAAAGGATTCAGAAGGTGGTGGAACCAACCGGAAGGAAACTCCGAGCTGCGGTACTGCACGGACCACGTAATCTGAAATTGGAGGACATTCCCGAGGAGGCGATGCAGCAAACGCAGGTTCATAGAAAGAAAATAGATATAGTACTCTTTCACGTGATTTGTCTAGCGGTCTCATCTTAACTGCATAAAATATTATAGCTTCTCGAAGAAACTCAATGTTTTCGCATTTAACTCGACGCCAACCGCAGCTTAATCTCCACTTCCTGCTCTCCGCACGCGGCATTTCAATTTCTACGCGGACATATTAAGATAGTTGTACTGACAGAGTAAACGCCAGACTCTCGGTGAACTTTGACTCGCGTTGCACGGTCGCGGCCTAATGGTGGAATTTTATAAGGTGCGACCCGTCGTGGGCTTCGCCTTGTGAAAATTTCACTTTCACTTAAGGATCGATTCGCGATCCGAGCACGAAGGTTAAAAGTCGCCAGGCTGAAATTCAGCGAGCGATAGACACTTTCTCCGCTCGCTCGCCGGTGACGCGCGCGCAGTCGCGCGTTCGCGCCGTGTTCGTTCTCCGTCGCCCTTTCTATCGCACGAAATTCGCAAGAGGTTCGTCGAAAGGTTCGCGTGGACGTGCACTTTTGCGGACTTACCGGAAGCGACGTGCTCCTCTGGCGCGGCGAGCACCGCAGGGCCCCGGAGCCGGCCATGGTCCTTGGTTTCGAGGTGTCGGGCAGGATTCTGGAAATGGGCAGACTGGCACACGAGCGGACAGGCTATCAGATGGGCGAAGAAGTCGTCGTGCACAATTATCCCGTCTGCGGCGGTCTGGCCGAGAGTTGCCTGGCTCATTACAGTGTAGGGCGTTTTATGCTCCCCTCAAGAGGAGAGGCGTCTTAATTTGTATGCTTCAGATCCGCTCGCGGCGACGCTCGTGAGACTGTAATTTGTAAATACCACACCGTCAGTTTGCGTACTGCCGCACTTTCTTCACGCGCGCCGCATTCCGCCGCGGGATCAGTCTCGCTGAGTGGAGAATAATCGAGCCGGATAAATGTTAGGACGTGTTTAGATTAATGAGACGGGTGTCTCTGAGAAACGCGGCGGCCGTCACGGATGATTATTTCTCGGCGTTACTGGCGATCGGACGTCGGGCTCGCATCCAAAGAAACGAGTGCCTCCTCGTTAACGCCAACCACTCGCGTTCTGCTCTCGCCGTCATCGATCTTGCCATTCGAGTCTTCGGAGCGAAAGTAACTCACTCATTATTATTCTTACAATAAATATACTGCGAAAGAAAAAGAATAAAAATTACATTCTTCTTCTCCTTCTTGAGAATGTATCATGTTATATTTATCTATGTTTTGATCAATGTAACAAGTGAGATTAAATTCTTTATTATCTGCAACGATCTGATTCGTCTTAATTTTTTGTTTTAATTATTCCAAAAAGGCGGAATTTTCTATCTCTCTTCTTTTTGTAGTCGATAGCTATATGCGATGACGCAAGACGGGCCGAGTTGTGTGCGGATCTCGGCGCGGCGGTGATATGCAGAAGCGGACCGTGCCTGCCGTACAGGTTGAAGAAAATCAGCGGAAAGGAACAAGTGCGCGTGATGATCGAGACCGAGGGCGGACCGTGCTTTCGGAATGCTGTCAAATGGTGAAATCACGCGTGTTACGTTACAAGAATAGATTACGAGATTCATTGATAGTCGGAGGTAGCAAGAATCGCGGTTGTGAAACGGAAGTTAGAAATGTGGAAAGTGGATCGTACGACGTTAAGCCTCGCCTAAAAACGACACGTTTGCGCGTGTTCTGATGTTGTAATTTTCAGCAGCTAATCGCAAACTTCTGTGTCAGACTGTATCGTGGAAATTGAGGATCGCAAACCAAGGATTAGAATTCGATCAATTAAATCAGTCTAAAATACTTTGCTTGCGAATTAAACACTTCCGTCTATCGTCTCGTAAGTAACAATGAACTTGGCTTTGAAAGTCAAACGCGATAATGTGTGAGTTAACGCTAATTAGTATTCAATAATTCTATAATATAAACTGTAAATCAATTTATAAACTATTATTTTAAACTATTATTTATAAACTATTAAACAATTTATAAACTATTATTTTAATATCAATTACATTTACGGAATAATAAATGGCATTTTTTATGAATTTCTATTAAACTTGATAATGCTGTTCAATCGGTATTTAATATGTTGTGATCAAGGTTCTGCTTGATTGAATTCTAATCTCCAATTCGCGTTCTTTAATCTTCAATCCAGAATCTAAAATTTTACATTTGCTGTCATTTCATTAGTTAGGAGCTTAATCAGACCGACTTGAAATCATTTTGAATGCAGAATCGAGCTACAAGTTCCGTAGTCTTTGTTGTAGATTTTATATTTGCTATATTATATGACGCTTCTTTTTTAGCTTGGAATACGACGGTCTGGTCGCTGTCTTCGATGACGCGCGAAACAAACGATGTGCTGATCTTTCCTTCGTGCCGACAAATTGCACGATGTTCGCAGTCGCCGCGGAGCATTATAAAGTCGCCGACATCGTAGTGTACAGGTCGACATTGTTTTCTTTAAGAGCCAAATAATCACATGTACAGTTGACCGAGTATGTGACCGGAATATTCTCTGCAGGGAGACCGTGCAGCACGTGTTGGATTACAAGTCGGAATGCGCGATTCGTCCTCGGGTCTCAGCGATTTTCGGTTTGCACCGCGTCAACGACGCGTTCGATTATTACTCGACGGTTCCAAGTGGGAAAGTGTTAATCGACATGAAAGATCGTGATCGACTGACTCTGTGCGACGAGCCTTAGATATTACATTTGATCAATCAATTTTGTTCAACAGGCAGATTAGACTCTTATCAATAAGCGGCTTCTCTTTTATCCTACCCGCGCGAACTTCCAAGATGGCGTTAGCGTACGGTACGGTTCTCGAATCGCGTTTTAATCTCATCGATAAGAACAATGTTTTAGAATCGCTATCGGCGAGTATCTGTATCTAATTCAATTTGAACAGAATAATAAAGTTTTACATTCTTATATTTACAACTATCGTTTTTCTTTCATTTTCATGTTTGATAATTATACTTTTTTAAAGCTTACTTACGAATTAATTTTTTTATTCGTTTCCTATTAATTTTTTAAAAGTAATATTACATGATCATTTCAATTAATATAATGTATGTTAATCTGTAAGGATCAGTTCTTTCTTACCAAGAGGAGAAATTTATTTTAATAAAAAATAGTTAAATATGTTTTTTTACAAAATTCAAAAGTTTAATAAAATAAATAAAAAAGCACAAGGAATTTAAAAAGAATTCTTTTTGAATTCCTGAATTGTAAAAAATGATTTCTTTTTCAATACCATTTCTATTCTAAAAATATTTGAAAGTCTTTTTCAGATATAAAAAGAATTTTTTAAATATTATTCTATGAAATCCTTTTTAAAAGGATTTCTTTTGAGTTTATTTGAAGCATATCAAGTTATAATTTGTAAAGAATTAAAAAAAGAGAGCTTTTCTTCAATTTCGAACGACTATTTGTGCTACTTGAGCTGGCTCTTTACAGATTAAACATCCTCAAAAGATTAAACGTTTCATATCGCTATAAAGTTTATACGAGTTAATATACATATGTATGTATCCTTTATTCATATTGTAATCTTTATCAACAACCAATCAATATTTTATTTGCCCCAAAAATCCACTTGAAAGAAAGTTTCATCCGTATACTAACCTTAAATAGTATATCGCTAAACCCTCATGATATTCCATCGTCAATGTAAAAATTATAATTGTAATAAACATAAAAATCTTGAATTCTCGGAGGTTGCTGATCGGCTGTAGATAAAATGGATTTTCGCAAGCAGGCTGCGTAATAAATAACAAAAAGATTCGTGTAACGATTCAAAGTAACAATCACGAAAAGCGATTCGCGTCGACCTTTTCGTCCGATTTCCGGTCCAATTACAATTCGGCCATGTCGCGTGAACGGCTGAACGCGAGTAACTCGCTCCGCGCTCGCGAGATGGCGGCACGCTGCGCGAGGCGCAACGCTGCACCTCCCGCGGCCCGCGGCCGGCGCAGCCGAAAAGCAGCGAGCCTGAGAGCCAGCGCGTGTCCGCTCGCGGCTCCTCCGCGGTTTGCCCGTCGCATTGTTACGGTAGTAGACCTCCCCCTCCGCGTACCCCGGGCGTGTGGCGTGTATCTCTCCTGAGCGAACGTCCTTGCGGGCCATGTCGTGAGTACGCGACGGAATCCGTCACGAAACCCTAACCGACGAGAGAGGAGAGAGATCTCTCCTTTCTCGCACGCGGCGCGGCGCCGAGCGAGGGAGACGGACCGACGGACGGTGGAGTGAAGGAACGCGCGGCGCGCGCGCGCGCGAGGGGGGAAAAGAGCGAGACGGTCCGCGATCGTCGCGTATCGCGTTGCCTGCCCCGGTATCTTCTCCTCGCTCGTCGTCACCCGTCACCGTCACCGTCCACGTCCACGTCGCGGTCGCGGTCGCGGTCGATCCGCCCGTTCGTAACGCGCTATCGCTCGCTCGCTCGCTCGCTTGCTCGCCCGTTGATCGTCGACGACGATACGCCGCGACGTCCGCCATAGCTCGCGACGAACCGACGGCGGGGACGGCGGTGGTGCATGCAACCTGTTGTTTTCTCGCGGCGCGCTCCTCACCGCCTGACACGCAGCCGTGCTGAGCGCGGCCGCGGCGGCCGACCTCGCGACGTGCGGCGGCATCGGACGTGCTGGCGGCCGACCTAACCTCGCGCCCGTCGACCTGTGAAACGCGCCGGCTCGTCGACGCTGGGAGCTGACGGCAGTATGAACGGGTAAGATGCCACGCTACATGATAAGTGACAGTATGGTCCTCTCGAGACTCGACCCGCTCGACTCTCGAGAGTCTCGAGGGAGTGGGGCAGAAAGAGGGGGAAAGATGCAAGTGAGAGTGACAGCTGACAATGAGTGTTGTACAAATGTGCGCATTGTGCAGCTGGACGGGGAAAGGGTGTAGTCTCGATATGTCGGCATTCTATATCGGGTTGAACGGGAGAGATTTTCTCTCTCCCGTCGTGGAAGAACGAGCGAAAGATAGAAGCTATGGACGAGACTTTTCTTTGTTATGTCGCCCTCTCTCTTCTGCTCCTCTCCCAGCTTCGCCTTTGTAAGAGTCACGTGTGCAGCTCGTCGCCCGGCGCTGCCCATGCGCTGCGATCGCGTGCGGTTTGACGAGGCGAACGGAAAAAAAAGGAAGAAAGATCTACATTGAAAATTAATTAAGCAACGTCCAAAGTCCTTTAATCTTCGACATTGCGCGATTACTCGGCTTGGTCTGATCGCGCCCATATGCGTTTGCTCTTTTGCAAAAAAGAAACGTCCTTTGCCACGCGCAGCTCGGTATGAGAATTCAGCTCTCTTGATTCCTTTTCTTTTTTTTTTCTTTTTTTTTCTCAATACAAAGCAAACGCGAGTTTGTACGGTTCGCGCTGTTATTCGATTAACACATTCCCCGCTGAACGTATTTTTTACCTAATTTTCCATTCACGCCGGATTAAATAATTTTATATGAAGAACAATAAAATACATTTAATGTATAGCGTTGAATTTATAGTATTAACATGCACAAAAATGTGATATATAATTTTTATTTGATAGTCACTCCACATGACAGCCACTAATGATTGTAAAAAAAAACTTAGTCTCGGCCGACGATTATAACGATGAACGTATTAACCTTTCAGTCATCGCGCTATTTTTTGTAATATGACACTAGAATCTTGAATTTTACACTGTTACGTCGAAAATTTAAATGTCTGTCTTTTGGCAGAATGTATCGGATGTGATACGCTATAACTTTGTTCCTTTCGATCTGGCAGGAAAAAATTGATAATAATTTAGTTAAAGAATTTGTACGGTAAAATATTCTTCATTCGTTCTCTTCATTTCAATCTGTGCGCAGTGACGGAGTGTTAAATAAAAGACGCAACGGATCGCGGCCATAAATTCTCGCGTTTCTGTTCTCGATCGTTCTCGCTCGCCGCGAGCTTGCGACTGCACGCGACTTCTCATTGGTGACGGAGAAATGGATTCTCGAGGGCGGAAATCAAAGCTGCGTACGTCACGCGGTGTACGTATAGCGAGCGTGTGTGACGTGGAGCGTTACGGCGTGGCTCCCGGGCGGAGAGCTTCCCGCCGGAGCTTTTAGTCGTGTTTATGAAAGCTAGCGTCGCGCTCGGCTTACGCGTACCGCATTTTATGAGTAATATTCGATTACACCGCGCAACAGTATCCAATGCGTATCCAACGCGCGTACATTTGCCGCGCCGTCGGCGTCCTGTTGCCGGGGCGCGCGCGCGCGAGAGTTGCGCTTCCATAACGCTGCTCTACTTATATTTCATTGTGGATAGAGCGCACACCGTAAAACCGCAACGTTTTCAGGGTAAACTCAAGTTTAACGGCCTTTCTCCCTGTATTCTGGCTTCTTGGATTTTCTCGCTGCTGTCTATTTAGCCCTAGATTCGACGTTCATTCGATTTTCACTCCGATAACATACGCGATGTTTGTATGAGAGAAAACTATTGCCCTATCGAGGAAAAGTTTTACTCCAAAGAAACAGGAAATTGAATTGTGGCCATATTATGGTTTTTGGAATCATTTTCTAGGGATTTCCTAGGTAAAGAAGTTTTATATTTCTACTCTTCATATTTTTATATTACTAACCAACTCTGAACAAACTTAGGTACTAAACTTAACTCAAAACTAAAGAAAAACACCTTGAGTAACTTTTGAATCAAGAATGCTTTATGTCCAGATTGAATTGACATGTAATGAATAACGGACCCTGAAGTTACAAAATTACTTAATATGTTATTGCGGTCAACTAAATACTAAAAGTGATCGTTCTGAAAACTTTTCATTTCTGGATTTAAAGCTTTCTTAAAAGGGCAGACTTGACGTTTAACCGTTTCAATAAAACATACGTGCAAAATCGGATTAAAAGAATCCAAAGAAAAAAGAAGAGAAGCGGAACTGCGCGAAGAGGAAATACAATACTGTATCGCTAAAACTGTTTTGCTACGCGCGATCTACCTATATTTTAGTTCTGCAATTCTGCGCCAAATATAATTCTCTATTGATCGCGCTTGATTAAAGACACGTTTCGTGTCTGAATCGGTATTCCGATTTCAGCAACTGCCGATTTTAAAGCCGCATTACGGGGATATTAAACGAGCGCGTCCGCACGTTCGAAAGAATTGTACATTTACCGCGCGTTCGTTGACACGTAATACAATTAGCGCGAATTCGTATTATTTTTCTCTCCCGCCCCTCTGCCCAGGAAATTATCGAGTTTCGATCGGTCCCAGAATTTAATCCTTTCGCTTGCCGGGATAACAACGTAGCAGGGCGTATTTATATATGTACATACATATATATATATATATATAAAATATATATGACAATAGTCCCGCGCGATTTCAGGGAGAGATTCGTGTCTGTCGCGGTTCTCTCGCGAATCGGCGAATCGGCACCGTGCCGCGAGCTCGCGGGTCATGTACCGCCACGTGTCACGTGCCGTGCCGTGGATTTTAAACCCTTCGGTCGGTATTCGGCCGCGCACGTGGTAACTCCTTCCACGCGAACAAACGAACGGGTTTTATCAACCCACGGTCATGTCGGCGCCTCGGCGTCGCTCAAGCGTTTTATTTAATGTACCTATCGCTGGATGATAAGAACATCCTTCTCGTGATTACTCTACTACGTTATTTTATTTTTTTTTATCGCCGGGTATATATTTTACACTCATACACACCGAGACGTTGCCCACGTGAGACGCGACGAATTAATTAATCGAGTGCTCTTAGTTTAATTAAGTCGCCGCTTGTTCCGCCGTCATGATGAATTGACCATCGCGTTGTACCGCCGCGTCGTTAGAGAGTTTACTATGTCACGGCGACCGCTATATTCGTTTCACGTGGGCAACGCGAAGCCGGAATTAGATTTCATCGCTCCGAGAAACGTGCAGCGGGATGCTAAAGCCTGGCAACGATCGGTACCGCGTGGATTCGCGCCAGAGACGTATACTCGCTTGCGCGACTCGGTTCATTCGATTTCTCCCTTTGTTGTTTATTTTCTTCTCGTCTAACGTCTTCCACTGTCGGTGATATCGATTCGAGAGAAACTGCGTAGTCGCCGAGTGCGAGGGCAGGTCGCCTGAATCGCTCATGGCGAGTGGCGTGACGTCGTTTCTCGCAGGTCTGAATTTTCGCAAAATTTTTTCGCCGCGCCAGAAGCGAGACGCGCCGTTTGCAAAATCGTGTCAGATTTCACGTATTTTCGCAAGGCGCGGCTCGCGGAAACGCGTAGCAACCGAATGTAGTTTCGTGGAAATGTTCCGTTGCGAAAGACTTCGTGCATTATGGATTGGCACTCCGCCGATGAACCGGCGATAATGTCTTTACACTGTCAATACTGATTCAGATCGTCGGTTTTTTTCCGCAAACTTGGAGCTCTTTATCTTGCTTGCTTAGTTAGAATCGGTGTTTTACAGATCTGTTTACATTTCAATATAATTTGAATGCATTACAATATCATTTTATGAAAATTTCCATTCGTCGTCGGAAGAACTCGTTAAAGAATTTCTCAATTTAATTCCATATAATTATAGAAATATAAAAATAGTGATGCGAAATCGATTGACCCTCATTTTGGACCTTGACTTCTCACAGCGAACGATTAAGACAAATATTGAATTTGACATGTTTGATTTAGCAAATATTTAAACAAATATTTAATGAGTAGTTTAAATATGAAAAATTTAACAAATATAATTTAAGTATTTCCTCTTTGCGCAGTCAAATTTCTTTTTTCTTTCAATTTCACTCTTCCAATCCGGACGTATACGCAGACTACAGTGAACGGATTGAGCGCAGAGGGTGAATAGTACTTGAAAGAAATTATGCTGGAAAAGTTCCCGAGTATGCAGAATTGCTCTCGTATCGACCGTCCTCCAGTCATGTTCATCTTATATGTGCACGGTCGGCCGCGTTATTAACGTGCGTGAGGACTGAATTAACGTGCATGAATACTGGTAGAGGCTCGCCATCCATCTTCGTATCTGATATTATGTTTCACTGCGGCCACGAGCGTGCGCGCGCCATCGATGCAGCTGCGATGGAGTAGCGGTGCTTAATCAGACGGTTCGCGAGAATTATTAAATACGAGCTTTCGCGGGACGTTGGAACACCCAGTGCGTTAGGATGCACTTTGTACGCGATCATTTGTGCGCGACGACGACGCCGCGCGTGGAGGGTCTCTCTCTTTCTCCACGTTACGTTGCGTAAGCGCGTTTCTGTCCCTGTCGCGGTAAAATTACCGAGTATTCGTGTCGCGGAAGTGTTCTCTCTTTCGTTCGCGCACGTGTTGCACCTGTACGAAACCCGCCGGCGCCTTGCCAAGCGTGACTTAAATGCGACTCGCGCGAAGATCCGCGGTGAAGATGTACACGTGTAAAAATTCGCTCGAGATTGAACTCGCCGAGGCTTTCGTCGCGCGCATCACACGGTTGCACTCTGTCGTGCGGCGGTCGCACCGTTGGATTATTTATTCATGCTGCAGTTTTTTTTTTGCATCCCGAGGCGCCCACCAAGTGGCGCGCGAACTCGCCGAAACTCGACGGAGCGAAATCGAGGGCGAGCGGAAACGTCTGGTCGTCGCGCGGGCTCCTAATTTAGAATCTGATTAAATCTCGATCTCGCTACAACGCCGTTGTACCATTCACCGTCGATAACTATACTATCGTCCCGTCACGCGTTGCGAGCCTTTACGCTGTTGCGTTACGCCGGTACAAGCCTAGTCTCGTGCGCCGCGCCGCGCCGCGCCGTGTACGTGAGTGCATGCCGCGGGTCAAACTTTACGCATCGTCACAGCAGCTTCATAGAATAGAATAGTGTAGTGAATACATAGAGCGCCGCCCGCATACGGTGGCGAGAACGCGCCCGCATTTCGCCGCTATCGACGCGTTCATCGAACCGGCGTGCACGGTTCTCTGTCACGGGTAAATGCTTATCGGGCCCGGCCTGCAGCGCCCGATGATAATTAAAATAGACAAGACTCGCGGTAGCGTACGCGAGTATCTCAACCGTCCATCAACAGCCGTCATCATCATCGTCGTCGGCGATTCCTCCCCCGCGCGCGATATATATATATATATTCCGTATTTAACGACGTGTGTTTCCTTACCGCGAAACGCTGCTTACGGCGACGTGAGCAACAGCCAATTATTGCACACGGAGAATTAATAGCCGAGGAATGCAGAATGTATCTCGTCTTTCAGCTTTGCATAGTGCACAATTTTTCCCGGGAAAGATATACGAGCTTCTGGCGAGCATTGCTGCAGGGAAGGTATAAAAACGAGTATCTCTCCCGCACACGGCTTAATTTTTGAAAATTGCAGCATCCAGTCTTGCCTTGGTGCACCTGCGTCGAAGTAGAGCGTTGATTATTTGAGTAACCAGGGAGTATATAAGTCTCGTTTTTAAATAATTAATTGTGGAAGAAAACATGCTAAAAATACGGAATAAATCCGACGCTTCGTTAAGAGTGAGATGTATTATCTATTTAGAGCAGCCAAGATACATGTGCACTTCAGCGGTTCGCAGTAATGAATTAATAATAATATGGAATATTGCACGGCGTTTCGAAATGTCACAGATTTAATTTCTCTAGCGCGGCTTAATTGTCAATCAACATACAGCCACTCACTTTCCGTCTTAACACGTACGATATGCGCAATGCATAGTAAAATATATTATTTCTCAGAACGTACGAGCGTTTCGGCATTAATCTTTGCTTTGTCGTAAAACATAGATATATGCACGATCTAATGGCTCTGGATTTTATGCAGTGTCTCGAAATTATCACCGTCTTTTATCGAGTGTTAGAGACCAGGCGAAACGAAATGTTGGTTGTTTAATGAAGATGTTGAAACTATAATAAAACTCGGGATCTTAGCGAATTTTGTACAGATAAGAAAAATGGACTTTGAAGCAACAAAAGTCAGTTTAATTTACTTTTCATTTTTTTCATATTCTTAAAACTAGACAAAGATGAAAAATAAATTAAATCGAGATTAAAGTTACAATGTTAAATCTACATTGGTAGAAATGGATATAAGATATGTAACTCTGCGATTTAACCTATTCCTCGCGAATGAGCAAAAATCAAATATTTTGTTCGTCTAGTACTCTGCTTCGTCTAATCGAATAGTTTAACGCGAATCAAGGAATATCTTTTTATTGGAGAAATTTCTAGAGATCTCAATATAATTTGTCGATTATAATGACGTATAAATTTAAATGTTTAAATAAGTATACAATAGATTATGTCGATTGACAGTCAACTTGACACAAAAAACCGCAAACGGGTTAAGCTCGACTTTGAATCGGTGAAAGGATCGCCAGGAATGGGTTGATCATGTTGAAACGCACTATACAGCGACGAGACGCATCTCGCGGCTTCCCTACGATTTCTGGAATCCCGTGATCGAACGTGAATAATCCCATAGGACGCCCGTGAGAGTAACGGTGAACCGACTTTACGTCTCCGCAAATGGCCGACGGACGACCGATGTCCGCGGAATTTTATTAACGGCCGTAACGCGCCGACGGCCCGATATTTGATGGTTACCCCCGGCATCGATGTCGGGCGTGCGCTAATTAAAACTGACGCACCGTGTCCCCTGACGCATATCTGCGCCGTGGCGTGACGATGCCACGAGTTCGCATTTCGCGTTGACTTTATCTTGCATTGTCGGTCGTTTACTTCATCCTCACTTTGAGATTGTCATCAGTCTGTTGTATGACGTAATCTACGGAGATATCAAGTTGTTGAAGTCACTTACGCTTCGATCTTATTCATCTGATTTAAAAAAAGTCGAAATTAATCACATATCTCAAAAGATATTCTTCTTTTATTCGACGCTTTTGTCTTTTGAGATATGTGATTAATTTTTACGGCACAATTTTTATTATTTTATTTTTTTTAATAAAATGTAAAATGGCGGTGCTAACTTGCGGTACATCTGGGCTTGGCGTCGCAAAAATCATCATCCTAGGGAAAACGCTGTCGTAGTGGAGGAAATATCTCGACTCGACAAGCCATCCCGCGATTTCGATCCTAAGAGCACACAAAGCACGACTCGAGGGTGATGCGCAAATGACAAATCGTTCGGCAAATAATAAATCGCGAAGGCGGCATTCGACCTGGGATTCAAAGGGTCGACAACAGAGGCGAAGGCGAAGCCGAGGTCGAGGGTCGTGTTCACGCGTAACGCAGGTCGGCAAAATATTGAATATTCCTCACGCTCTTCGAGTTTTCGTCAACCAGCTAAATCGAGAAGATCTGGACGGAATATTTCGTTTGGAATTTTCATTTCCACGTGATCCACCAGGATATCGCGTTGAATGATTCTAAAGAAGCTTTCGCGACAAGGATATTATTTAAAGTTCAAGAAGCTAGTGTAGTAAGCGAGAGATGAGAAAGAGATTAAAAGAAACAAGTTTGATTTTTGAATTCTGTATTGAACAAAGTAGACACGTTGATTATTATAATATAAATCAACTAGTTGTATTAGAGACATGCATGGTGAATAAAAATAAAGAAACTTGAATTTCGATTTGTTGACTGAAATTAGCCTGTAACATTATTTCCCAGATTACGTTTGTTACGATTTGTAAATTATTTACGATAATTTAGAAATTTCACATCGTTTAGAGGCACGTAATATTTGGATGATCAACTTACATAGTACGCTACGCGATTCGAGAAGCACATCCTTGATTGCGATGCACTTCGAAGGACGGAAGCACTTCCCTTATCGATTACAACTACTCTGTCAGTAGTCACCCTCGGAGAACATGAAAATTTGAGAGATATCGATTCTACCTGCGATCTCTCCCGCCACGCGTATCGGATTCGCTCGTTCCGAGCATTTCCTAATTATTCCGCAATTTCTGCAGTCTAGCCGTAGGCAGGCGAGAGTGTGCGGGTTCCTAATTTTCGTTGTTATTATGTTAATTTGGAATCGAATAGTCCAACGGGTTGAAATCGGATTTGCTCGCTTCGGGAGGTCGCGAGCGCGAGCGCCCCGTCGTCGTTCAGCGGCAGTGTAGGATTCTCTAATTTCGTTCTAAGGGTCCGGGGGATTGCGCAGTCGCTCGCGCGTGTACTGCTAATGCCGGCTTCTCGGGTTTACCGGGATTTAGCGTGCCCTGATGGACGTGAAATCGGAGGCGACGCCGAGGAGGCGCGTGAACAGGCAGGTGAGGAGGCGCACCGACGAGAGAACCCGTCATTGTTCGTTTCATTAGTCACATGACTCTCCAAGCTCGGCGGCGTGGATTCGTGTTATCTTTCTCTTTTTTTTCCATTCTCTTCTTTGCGCAGATGAATGGATGGAATATTACCATGTTGAACAAGTTGGCAGGACAAATTTGAAACGACGACATGTGATGGAATAAGTTTACTTTATTAGTTGTTGTATAAATTTATTCTTGTTTAGATCAATTTGATGATTAGATTATAGAGACTAAATCGTAAAAAAAATGTAATCCTCGCAACGCTGGAAACAATATTTTCTGTAAGGAATCGTACGAACTCTAATGACTGTGTTTTAATTAGAGAATCTTGATTTTGTCATGGTTTCTTCAAGTTCAACATGTATCTTTGTGTACAAACCTCAAGGTACAGTTCCGTCAATGCGAAATCTATCGAAAATTCAACACAACTCACAATAAAAAAATATGTTTTTATCATCTGTCCGCAAGTCCAAAGTTCAATTTCTGCACGTCGCCTCATGAAAACGTGATAGAAGCAATCTAAATTCTACCGAGTTTTGCCTCAAGTATCTGTGATGGAGAGGTAGCGCCTGATACCTGGGACATATCCTGTACACCTTTTACCTCACTTCTGTCAGGCGGGCCGCGCCATTATGTGTTGCCCGGGCGCGTACCCTTCGACCGGAAACCCACCCTCCGTTGGGATTAACGGCTGGGAATGGACAGTTGGGCCGCGAACGAAAAGCCCGCGGGGATGGCGAAAGGTCCGCCTGGGCTCCACACAGAGAGCCCTCTTGATAGCACGCGACCTCTCCCGCCATTCGTTCGTTTCAATTTCGATCACGCGATCGCCCGTACACAAGAGAGAAGAAGGTGAGACCGGGAGAGAGAGAGAGAGAGACTCTCGTTCGCGCAAGATTAACTTTGCACTCGTCGGGAAGTCAGTCGGACGCGTAGTAACGGGTGACACGCAGAACCAACGGGTTCTTTTCCGCAGAACCAACGGGTTCTGTCCCCTCGATCGATCAACCTCCTCCCTTCCGCGAAATAACGAAACGCCATTATTCCGCGAATGGAAATTATATGAGACTGGAATGCACGGCCGTAAAACGGACATCGGCTGTAAATTTGATACTTGACCATGCCATTTCCGGCGACTGCAGCATCGCAATTGTGCTTGGACGTTGCCTCTACTTCCGTGGCCAACTTCTGTTCAAAAATACGGATTAACATAATGATGTTTAATGATGTTTGTCTTTTTTTTTTTCTATTTTAAGAATATAAATTTCTCGATGTATCTTGAACGATATACTTCGCGACATCCGATCTCGATTAACGTGTTTATTTAAGACAGAATATCGAAACAAAAATTAAAAAACTCGTGTTACATTATTATATTGAATACAGGAATACGTGCTGAATATATAAAAAGGATTTTAAAAATACAATGTCGTCCGCAATGGTTAGGTTTTTTTGAATTGAACATTATCGATTTAGTGAAATAATAATATCTCCCTTTTTGGAATTAATCATTTTTAAAATTTAAATGGCTGTACCATGTACAGATTATCTGTTATAAAGCCAATATAAAACGAAGTTAATATTTCTGCTCAATTAATTTTAATTTAAAGTGAATGTAACCTATTTTAATATTTGCGTAGCTATCTACAACACTAAAATAATAGCGTATGTAGCTTATTTTATTCCATAGTTTATTTTATTTAACATTGAATTTGAGTACCGCTCGATATTCTTCTAAAATATACAGACTTATAATTTCATTAAACAATAAAGGATCGGATTCCTTGTCGAAATTAGGTTTTTATCATACCAAGTATTTACAATAAATCTAAATATCTAATTTTAGATAACGAGCGACTTTAGCTATCTTACATCCATTTAAAGCTTCGCGATATTGGTAAATTTTCTATCAAAGAATAGCTCGAAAAAATCCAGAGCGCGCAAGTTATCCTGGTTATCTGTTGATATAGCAATTTCATGGTCGATTAACTGCTAATTAACCGGTTTCAGCTTCACATTTGTTTTGCTCTCGTTATGAAAGAGATAAACTTTTCTCTCATCTATATTTCAATATCTTAATCTTTCTGCGTTTCGAACAAACCGCTACTCTATTACTCTCGCCGCTAGAAATCAAGTTGGGATCAGACTAGGTAATTTAATTGCTAATTTGTCAATCTAATACCAAATTAGCGGGGAATGAATATTAAAATTGGGGTTGTTACCATTTTGCTAATGTAATGGCTTATATTAATAATTATGCTACAAATCAAGCTTTCTCTCCAGTTGTACAAAAATGGAAAATCATTAATAAATGGTTTAATAAATGTCGGTATCACGACGACAATGTGAAATATTTAAATCTCTCCGGTATCGAGTGTATTTCGATATGTTGTGCGTGAAAAGAGGAAGGGGGTGGCCGTAAATCACGCGCGACAACCGCCTGCTCTTTGCTTTGTAAAACTGTACCGGCGTTCGCGTTTTGGAGTACTCGCATCATTTGCTGTAAATTGAATCCTCTCGTTGAAAAGTAGTCCTTTCCTCTGTGATGGTTCGATTGAAAAATGTAGAGTATTAAATATTATAGCGATCGGCTATTGACTACCGCGGCGTATATTCGACCGACGATCAATCGAAGCATGTTGATGACGAAATCCCAATGGTTGGGCATTTGGTTCACTGTGCTGCGCGTATCCACGCGAATCCAAAGGCGAATGAGTAATAGCTCGCTCGTTAGAGGCGTAGCGGCGGCGAGTCGTTGCCGGTTTCGCGTCGAGCGAAGTGAAGCGCCGTTTCGACGGATTATAATGAAAAAGAGTTGACTGAAAGCGCGTCGGCGACGAGCAGTTTAGTTTCGCGAGAGTTAACTCATCCTGGCCGCCGAGCGTGACGCGAAGTGCGGCAACCTAATTATGCATCATGGCCGCGCACCGTCCGTCTACGGTCGTATTAAAAACAAGGAGCGATCAGTATGCAAACGAGAGAGGCAGTCTCGTTACGTTCCGGGTGAAAACTGTGCAGCATCGACTCTGCCAACGTGCCTTGGAGACACCTCGCTCATCGTCGTCGTCGTCGTCGTCGTCGTCGTCGCCGCTGCGTGTACGCATGACGCAAGCCGACGCGGCGGGAACGCAGCCACTGGACCGCGCCGGAACGGGATGACCGATTAAAATGCTAATTCTTCTTCGCGACACGCACGCGCGAGCGCATTCTCACACGCCAACTAAATTCCCCGCTTATTTTTCGATCGAATTTATATCGCGTTAGATGTACACAAATTGTATTACAGTAGCTCAGAAATCGTATGAAATACAGGTTCCCTTTTCGTCATAAATTACATAATAATAAAATACATAAGTTTTATCATTATTGTATTATAAAAAACGGTATGAATCTGAATATAATATTTTTCGGGACTTTCGCGGGTCAGTGAACTGATAAATTTAATTTCGCAAGTGCAGGACGCTACGTCTCATAGAGCATCAGATGTCAGATATAACATTACATTGAGAGAGATACTCGTAATATTCTAGAGCCATCAATTCAGGATATCGTCTCATTGTCAGTCTCCCTACACGGTCACCGAATATAACCGGACATTTAAAAACAACTTATCTTGATGACATTTGCTATTTTTACGACGAATCCAATATTCTTGTGCCGGTCGCCGACGGTCGAGTTGAAAAATTCATAAGACCGCGACCGATCGACCGCGCGCGCACCGAGGGCGAGTGTTGTCGCCCGACTAGGGATGGACTTAACTGTTATTTTAACTAAACGGTTATAACAGACATTGTTATTTTTAAATAACCGGTTATGTAAACAGTTATTCAGTTAAATGGTTACTAATAATTTATAATACTGTTAGGACGCATTTAGACCATGTCAGGAAAGCAGAAAACAGAAAAGCAGAAGCCAATTAGAACTCTTTTATTGTTATTGTAAGCAGTATGTATTAATATGTATCAATAC
>VBVQ01001850.1:0-30103 GCA_011636635.1 Tetramorium simillimum | reverse complement strand
ATATATTAATCTTAAAACGCATCGAGTTGTCAAATCTGTTATATGAAGTTAAAAGCAACTTTATTATGCAATGCAACTTGTTAAACAGGCAATTTCTGAACAATCCGTCTGGCCATTTTTTAATACTTTCCATTTAAAAACTACTGTACCAAAACCCAACATTTTGGTATTAGAATATTTTTGTCTCTGAATAACTTTAGAGACCTATCAGTAGGAAATGGTACGGTAAATCTGGGCCACTCTATATATAATATACTTTATTTACACTTCACATATACAGAAGTGGGTCTTAAAGAGAGGTTTACCATATATCTTATACATATTCCTTTATTCATATTCCTTAATATCTTGTTGTATTCTATACTTTTTTATATTAAACTTTCACAGCCTCGTATCATCAAATTTACTTATTATCAAATTTCTTCCCAGTGAGAAATGATTGGTCAAATCGACATTGAATCGATGTCTTTTGCGTTGAAAAGGCATTAACTCGACGTCTTTTCGATCATCATTTCTCACTAGGTTTGTCTGCCTGATTATATACAGTATCTTTTCTCTTCTCTTTTTTTATATTTATCTTTTTCCTTCTATAATTTTATTAACGTAATCATCTTCTCTTTATCTAAATTATCCTTCCACAGTTTTCTCTATAGTCTCTCCTCTCTGCTCCTTCCTAACTTTTACAAACCACCCTTTTGTAAACTCACATTTCTCTACAAAATGTTTTACATTATCCCTCCCTTTTTTGTAAAAGACACGATCTCCTACGGGACACCCTATATATATATATATATATATATATATATATCTACCTACGATTGAGAATTTCACTCTCCCCTCTCCTCCTCCCTATAATAAGAAATGAATAAGAAAACACTTTTGGATCGTTCGTCTAGTGATGGAGCGGGCGGTTAATTTTGACCTGTACGTTTTGGGGGCAGCATTTAGCGCGTGAACGGGACGGATGGGACGGATCCACGAGTATAACGGTAAAATCCGCCGTCCGACAGTAGCGAGAGTCTGGGTCTCCAGCGGCAGAGACGAGGGGGTCTCCGTCATGTCAATGCTGTCCTCGCGCCCGATGTCGATGTCCATGGATTTCCCGTAAAATCGTGGAATCCGATTAGAGCAATTTCACATAGAGCACAGCCTGTACTGGGGGCCGCGTGGAAAAGCGAGTTTTTTTTTTGCGATAAATATGCACGCGAAGAATTGACCGTGGCCGATATTTAAAATTCTTGAAGCTTCGCTTCGTTACAAACGTAAAATTATAAACCACCAGATATGTGAATGTATTTTAAAAAAATATACTGGCAAATTGTTCAAACATAATAAAATGTCTGAAATTTTCGTACGTAATTATAAATATATTTTTATAAAATACATTTGCAAAGTGTATTAATACATTAATTATAAGACACGCAACAATAAATATTTGCAGAAATGTACGGTTTAAATTCGCATGCGAGATTCGAGGAGGACTTTTTCGAGAAACTCGAAACTCTGCGAGAGAGAGACTCGAAGTTTTAGTCACTAGGGCCTGCATTTCGAGAAGTCCCCGTCCCTGCGAAGTGAGTCCGTCCCTGACTATCGCCAGAGACCTGCAGAGACCCACGCGAGCGGCGAGAGACGAGAGACGACGGAGGAAGCGACACGCATTGGCGAGCGATGGGGTTCGATGTGAACCGCTTCCAGGGCGACGTGGACGAGGAACTTGTTTGCCCGATATGCTCCGGCGTGCTTGAGGACCCCGTCCAGGTAGGACATACCCCCGTGTTTCCCCACGGGGGCATCTCGCTGCGACTCATCCAGCGTCCCGCCTAACCTTCACCACTTCGCGTTGTTGTGCCACGAGCCTCGCCGAATTTCGGGAAGGGAGAGAGGAACGTGTGTTTACGCGACAACTGATTCAGTTTTTTAAGGGGAGAAGAACAAGATCGAGAACTTTCGTAAGTTTCCATCCGAGAGCCGCTCTGACTTTGTCTCTCGGGGTTGAGAGGTTGGATGTGAAAGAATCTAGATTTTACTTGACTTCGCACATTGCGAGAGAAAGACAGAAAGTTCTCGAGTACGTAATATTTGGCGCATGTTGGTCCAATTTCCGAAGCATCCCGTTGTTCTTGTCCCCGTGACGTCGCTCGCCTAGATAGAGGCGAGCTAAATTGCGCGAATAGAGGTTAGCCTGACTTGCCGCCTTTAATATTGTTGCCATTTCTAATTGTTGTTGTTTCTAATTATTGTTGTCTATCGATCTTTATCTCGTATCTCCTGTTACAATGCTCGTCCTAGATAAACGAGTATTTACATATTGTAAACAAGCTATCGTCTTCCTTTACATTGCACTTTCAGCGCCTTCCTCACTTCGTCCACGAGTTGCGTCAGCAGAAAAAGCAGCTTAGTGAGTCTTGGATCACGTAACGGTTCTTGCCTTTAATTCCTCGCTGGATCCAAATCGTGGTGAAGGCTCACTAAGCGCCCGCCAGACCGCTCTTTCCGCTGAACGCAGCCCAGCTGCCAAACGTTCAATAGTTCCATACATTCTGTGACACAAGGTATTCGTTCGCATGGTCCTTGTGCCCAAAAGTATTCCATTATTTCATCCTGGGAAGATATCGATTCGTCTATATCTTACCAAAGGTAGCATGTACCTGTACTAAACCTTTATCGCTTTATAAAATTGTGGCAGCTTATGAGGACTGGCAGGTGAGTAATCTGTTGCAGGCGCCGGTGTGCGAGCATGCCTTTTGTCGCACCTGCATCAACGAATGGATAAATCGTCAACCCACGTGCCCTCTGGACCGTACCGCCATCACGTCCACTCAGCTTAGAGCAGTCCCCAGAATTCTCAGAAACCTGCTGGCCCGCCTGTGCATCAAGTGTGACAACATTGTATATGGTTGCAACACGGTTGTCAAGCTAGATTGCCTGGCCGTGCACCTCGAGCAGTGCGAGTACAACCCGAAGAGACCAATGCTGTGCGAGCAGGGCTGCAGCCTGATTATTCCCAAGAATGAGCTCAAGGATCACAATTGCGTGCGCGAGCTCCGCAATCTGATACAGTCGCAGCAGCAGAAGCTAACCGACATGAAGCGCGAGCTCGGCGAGCAGCAGCTGCAGATCAACGAACACAAGCGCGAGATCCATCTGCTCAAGGACTTTATGCGCGCGCTCAGAGTGTCGAACCCGGCGATGCGCGCGATCGCCGATCAGATGGAGCGAGACGAAGTCGTCAGATGGTCGGCGACACTGCCGCGCGCCAGGGTCACAAGATGGGGCGGCATGATCTCCACGCCTGACGAGCTGCTGCAGGTGTGAATTAATAGCATTCATTCATTCATTAACGCTACAAGTACCGATCATTTCTGATTTTTTAGATTAACACCCAATTGCTTGTAAATTAGATAGGATTCTTTATGATTGTTTATCAATCATTTTCTTTATTCTGAAATTATAAAATTTCCTATTTTTTATACAAAAAATAGGCTATTAATCTAAAAAATAAAAATGGTTACACAGAAATGACTGTTCGATATTTCTAAATGTGAACCAATAAAGCGACTTTGCGATCGTACTTATTCTGAGATTGCATCTTTCACGTTTGCAGACGATGATTAAAAGAACTTTGTCGGAGTACAATTGTCCACCTCATGTGATTGACGAACTGATGGAAAACTGCCACGAGAGGAAATGGCCACCAGGTTTAAGTTCCCTCGAGACCAGACAGAACTCTCGACGACAATATGACAACTACGTGTGCAAAAGAGTGCCTGGCAAACAAGCGGTGCTGGTCCTCCACTGTGATAATACGCACATGCCGGAGGATATGATGGTCGAGCCTGGGTTAGTGATGATCTTTGCGCATGGTATTGAGTAGGACAACGTACATGTATACGATTAATTGAATACCATCGCAACTCTTAGAATTATTGATATCACGTCGCAAACTCTGGCCGAGCAAACTCGCTCCCTCTGCGTTTGCGACGTGATATGAGTCGTTCTAGATCTTCGTAGGATTAATTCGAGAACTGTCATTCAATCGTTGTCAAGTTTTACTCGGAAAATTCCTTCACTGGGATACTCGCGCGTTTACGGTGGAAACCCTAAGATTGCAAGATTGTCCTTGATGCGAATTTATTCCGAAGATAAATTGAAGCCGTCGAGCATACACAAATATGATGATGCACGCTGTCGCTCTTTGTGATACGCGATTCTAGAGGCGCGATTGTCGCGTACAGGCTCGATTGGGATCATTGTAATCCATGCGGCGAATAACACCGGTAAACTCGTCAGATTCGAGAAACATGGTTATCGAATTTAGCCGTTATCGGTTACACATCGAATTCCCACAGGAATAACTCGATCGAGTATCTGAATCGTTGCACTGTGATACACCACTTCGGTGAGAAACCTCCTGAAATCGCGTGATAAATGACCGACCACTGCCTCTCCTTCTTGGCCGGTCGATCGATCAATTTGTACATTTTTTCATCGGCGGTTTGTTTATCGTTCATTTCAGGATCATTTGCGACATACTTAGAAGTCTGTGAATATTTTACTATAATACTTTAGAGAAAGAGAGCAGCGTAAACGAAAATTGGAGAACGATCCCACTATGATGATTTAAGCAGAAACGAGAAATCTCAGAATAGAATTTAAATTTGTTACAGAGCGATTTGTTTTTAAACGCTTGACGCGTATTGGTCCTATCAGAAATCGCATCCCCCTCGCCTCCCGATAATATTTTTCTCTTGCAATTCTTATCCACATTTCCTCGATCTTTTCCAATCGAAAATTTATCCTAAACTATGCATCGTAAACAAACTAATCATTATTATCGTTTGCATACGAATCTAAGTATTTCCTAAAAATTGTTACTAATTATTTGTTGTTTTAAATGTTGCCACAAATAGCTTGATTGCTCTGAGAAATGATACGTTTTGCTTCCTCATCGTATCAGTCCCAGCCAAAAATAATTCCAATAGTCAATTCGACATCGTCACATCGACGTTGATATTTCAACAATACTGATTGATATTTTATCTTTCATCTTATAATTATTATTATTATTATGTTAAAGAAGTAATTGCAAATATTTTTATAAAATTTCTGTGTCTTTCGGCCAATTTTACATTGAATACATAACATACAGATAAAGTATAAAGAGTGAAGGACCTTTCGATTTAGTTTTTTATGAGAAATAACACTATATATTTAGTGAACGGTCTCAACACCCTATATTGTGCTTTCCTATTTTACATTGATTCGATATAGAGTTAACCAAAAGACAGGAGAAATCTTACAAAAACAGTCGCAATTATTGAATTATAACATTATGCGTATTATGTAAAAACAATGATAAGATCGAAGATAAAAAATTGACTAGTTATTCAGTGAATTTTTGGTTGGGCTGTGTTAGGGTGTTCTACTGTTTTACTAAGTGAAAGATTGAATTCAATCTTTTCATAAAGCATGCTATCGAAATATTTGATAGCGGTGGAGCACCCTATGTAAATTAATCACTGTAACGATTAAGTTTGTATTGCAGTACTGATCTATGGTTTGCGAATCACATAACATTAAGATGCTTCTTCATAGCTTCTTATCTTATCACGATGTACTGTTGTAGGATCATCAAAACTTCTTTTTCGACGATATTCAATTTTATAATCTATTTTTATAATATACAAGATAATGCCACTTAATGAAGTAGAATTAAAGCATTAGAATTTATTCTCTCGGGAAAACTTTAATTCCATCAGTCATCTTGCGTTACTTCGCAATTACTTCCAATAAGTCTTCGAAAAAGACGTTGAATACGTGGACTTTTGCCAGGGAACTTGTACTACTGTCTTTTGTACCTTTTCGTCTGATAAATTATTGTTATCTGATAAACATCGTGAGTTTAAGTGTAATATAATATGTCTAGAGATTGTAGTAAGACGATGCGATGAACAGGCTGATTTTATACATATAGTATATAATAATTGTAATAAAGCACCGATTTTACATATCAAGTGATTTAATATACCTTATATTTTTTTTTTTTTCTTTGATCAGGTTATACAATCCATAAATCGCTCAAGTCTCAAATTACGCGCGATAAAATTAATGAAACAAATAACTAACTTATATTGGCAAATACACAATGCTTATCAGCAATATATAAATGCTAAAACTAGACATTGCAAGAAATGTTTCTATGGCTGTGAATTCTGATTTAGTAAATAATACGATTTTTTAAGGATATTAAATCTCTGATACTGAATGAATGATCGCAACAAATTAGGGCAATTAAAAAAACCTATTTTACAATAAAAAGCACAAATTATATTTAAAAAAATTCGTGCACACATCAATTTTTAAATTATAACATTTTTATGTTTTTGTGGTATTTTTATTCATTGATTCTTGGAAAATATAATTTATTTTATATTTTATAATTCGTTGTTAAGTTTACGTAAAATCATCATTTTCGCGATTGCACTTCTGTAATTTTTAAACACTGTAGTTTTAAACACAAAATTCTAGCGTAATCCTAGATAATTTGCTATGACATTTGCTATGACATTTGCTATGCTGATTGAGCAGATTTGTGCATTTATAAATACATTTTTTTCTTCATATTCTTCATATTCATTCATTAAAATTTGCCGATTGCGAAAATTGCGATAAATCGCAAATCGTTTTATTATAATCGTTATAGTGATATGACGTGTCTTGACGAAGAGGCAAGCATTACGTTAGAATGGCGATTTCCGTAACATTAATGATACTAAGACTGAGCCAAAAATAAGAGAAGAATTCATGAGAATGAACCTTTGAGAACTTATTATAAGAATTTGGATTTATTTACAAGATGTGCCGAATGCGATACGCACAAATATTACATATATATATATATATATATAGATATATATTCACAAAATAAAAAACGCTTGACTTTTATAAAAATTCTTATTTTCCTTAATGATTTACATCATTGTATTAAAACCAATTTCCTCTCTCTCTGCGTGCCTACACACATGTTATAACTTATATCATTTATTAAATCATATCTTTGGTTACAATTGAGCTTCTTTATCCTGTACGAATAATTTTTCATAGTTTTTAGTCGAGGAAATCTTTTGCAAGGAAAGATTAATGGAAGTACAGTTCGGTTTTGACTTATTATTTCTGTTATTTTAAGCGCGTTCAAAGATTAATGAGATATTTCGAAAAGAAGATGGTCAGGATTTTGAATAAAGTTATAAATCTGCATCGTCTATTAGAATTTATCATTTTAAATTGTCGGGCATACACCGGTGATAACTTGTCCATAGGCTCGTTCAGGCCTGATGACGACGGGTGTCATGTTGATTATAATGTTGTTGATACAGCCGACGTATTGAGTTTGTGATGTACTACCTCGTAATTTTCTTCCGAGCATCGGATGACCACCGATGAATATCGGATGTTTTGAAAGGACTCTAGCCACGTTTTTGCCGCCGATTCCGGGTGGTGCCGGTTTGTGATCGACCGACAGTAGTACTGCATTTTTCTGTTTAACGGCTGTTGAAAAAAAGAAGAAAATAGTAAAATACGATTTAAGTAACATCAACTTCTAATCGTTAGTGCCTTATTTTAGACATAGATAATTTAATTCTGAATTAATCTTAATAAATCATTGGAACTAAAGTCATGACTCCAAGAATACTCTGTAGCATTAAATCAGCTCAGGTATGATGCTACTTACCTCGAATATTGTGCCAATGGCCGTCGCACAGGGCGTTTGGTTTCGTTGGCTCGAACGCGGTTTCGATCGAGCCTCTCTGGGTCTTTATGAGAAACTTGACTGTACCATTAATCATCTCTAGCACAAGAAAATCCCTTTTACCGTGCACCGACAATAAATGTCCAGATGTCGATCGTGGTTTTATGTCCATTTGAATGTCGATCATGCGGTCCACATTAAATTTATCGACTGAAAATTAATAAAATATCTCTTTTAGTTAACAATTTTTGATGTATATAATTGCCGACTTAGAGACTTAGAAACGATATTAAAACATTTTTTTTATTTAACGAAACTTGTACTTCCTACACTACTTGTATTTCCTCACCTGCTTTGTATAAATTACTGCCATTTCCTGGGAAGAAAAAGAGACCGGGCTCGACTCTGTTCGAGCAGGGTATTACGCCTATCTTATCTGATTGCTCGCCAACGGGTTGTCCGTTCATCATGAAATGTCTTAGGCAGCCACTGAACGTTTTATTGATACCCTAAAACAAAAAATTGGTTATATCTTTGTAATCCTAAGCATGAGATTAAAAATCAGATAATCTTACAATATTCGTGTTCACGATGTTGGATATTTCCGGCAAAACGCCACCCACGAAGAACGGTGGGCTGACATTGATAGTGGTCGTATGTCCCAGCGAGTAACCATCTACCGGTTCTTCCTCATCCACGCTCAATTTTCCGTAGTTACCTTGTCTCGTGAAGTGTACGATATGCCATTGATTGTTATTAATCGTCTTATCACTCACTAGCAATGCCGGCCCGCTACCGCAGTCAAATTTGTAGTGGATCTTGAAAGATAATTTTTCAATATCAAAATGATTTGTAAAATAACTTTTCCATGTGAATGAGAGTATTTTCTTACCTTTCCACCGAACATGTACACGGCAATTAAGTCTTGCTTGTTGAGATCGGAAGTATAGAATATAATTCCATCATCCGCCGTTGTTTTTACGTCAATCTGGAAATCGTAGTCGTCTTTGTATCTTCCATTTAGCGTCCTATATTCCAATCTACTGTTTCTCGCAGTACCTTAAAGAGAATCATTAGCCGTTTGAGAAATTTTATTGACATATAAATTAGTATAGTCAGATTAAGTGTAATTTTTTCGTCTGAATATTTTTTCTTATTTAAAAATGTAAGATACCAAATTGCCAAGCATTCTTCTCAAGATCAGGATCCGTTGCTGGGTAGTATGGCAAATGACACTGGTCGACAGTTTCAGGCTGCTCGGTTGGTCTTTGCGTAGTAGTGAAATATTTGTCTACGTTAATTCGTCCTTCCAGGTCTGGTTCTTCCTCTTTCTCTTCCTCTTTATCTATGTCGATATCTATTACATCTGAAGGAAAATCATTTGTTTCTGTTCTATTTGTCCATTCTTAGTTTCATATTCATATACACAAAGTAACACACCTAAGTAACCTATTATAATCTTTCCATGCAGTTATCTCCCAAATTATTCATTTTTCGAAAAAAATTTTTCAAATAAAACTTACTCTATTTTGAGAGGACTATCTTAGTATGGATACAAGTCTTGTCTGGGTGGAGATGCCTTCGAAATTTCATGATCTTTAATTTTTTTTTAATAGAACTATATATTTTCATTTAGCTAAATGTATAGCATATTTTAAGACGAATTCATTGTCCTATGATATGTTGATCTTTCAAGATTATTCAAGATCGTTTATGTGGATTTTTTTGATAATCTTTCAAATAAGCTTCAAAACTTTCTGGAAGACATTTCTCTTGTTACTAGAACTTGGTAAACTTTATCTTTCCCAAAGTCCTACAAAAAAATCTCAGATCCAAGGAACTTGATAGAGAGGGTATCTTTTTTCCTGTATCAACCCAACGATCAAGAAATATGATATTCAGCGTTTTTCAAATCCTGTAGTTATTCTGAACAAGAGTACCATCATTCCATACTTCAATGGAACATCTTGCAGAAAGTTTTGAAGTTTATTTGAAAAAAAAATTAAGAGTCCAAGAAGAATCTACGTAAAAATGATCTTAAAAGTCCAATATAGGTCAATGAATTTGTTTTGAAATAGATTATGTGTCTAGCTAAACGAAAATATAATTCTATTTAAAAAAATAAAGATCACTTTGAAATCTTGGAGACACCTTCATCCAGAAGACTGGTCAATAATAAAATGTCCCCCTCGAAACAGAACAAGTCCTATTTTTTGAATAACAAATAGCTGTGGAGATAATTGCGTGAAAAGATTATAATGGGACACTATAAATTTCGCTCTATCATTTCAACGATTTTGCTTTGCTTACTGATTTGAGTTGACTCTACTGTATCCTCCGAACCTTCCGACGGTAGTAACGGTGGTAAAAATTCAGGTTCAACAATCGGTGGTAAAACTAAAAAGAAGGTATAAGCGATTAAACAGTTGAAACGTATAGTTTAACGAGAATTCTAATCAATATTCCAACGTACGCGTTTGATCACCGCCTTTGCACTTTCCTAAGAACGCGTGTGGTCTTTCAGTTGTGTTGGCGAAATTAATGATAATTTCGCTGTTGAGGGTTGCGTCGCCGATGCAACCGACGAAGGGCACGACTGTAACATCTGAATCGAAATTTGACGGCAGTCCACCGATATACAAGCTGCCATAGAGGAAGTGCAGCGGCGGCGGTGCTGAATCGGTGCGATAGCTCTTCGTGTCGTCAATGTCGAGGCTGAGAGCCGATTGATCATGAGTGGCGGTTACCACGTGCCATTCGTTATCGTTGAACTTAATATCCGACGAGCTGGTCCTAAGCTCTTCACCCTGACTGTTGAATACCAATTGACCGTCCACCAGCGATAGATAACTAGTAGCCGCGCTCTGGTGTTCATCGTTAGTCGCATAGAAAATCAGGCCGTCGTTGACCAATGTTTTGAACTTGAGATTCACTTGTAGACCATCGGATGCCAAATTGCGCCATCTCACATAGCCGGGTGTGTTTTTCTCGAACGAGACAAGACTGGCAAACTGAAAAAAATAATTCCAAGAGTTAATGATGGACGGAAAGACTACATAATCTAGAAAGTTGAATTTTTTTAAATAGGAAATTTTTACATTTATGATCTGTGAGCAATTAAAATTCTGCTAATTACCCTGACTGGACAACCAGGCATGACTCCAAATGCCTGCACGTTGCGCGTAAGATCGACCGAAGTGTCAAGGATAACGACATCGTCGATGCAGCCTTCGAAGCCATTGTTAGTAACCGATTCATAAGGATGTTTTCCGGTAGGCGGGTATCCACCGAAGTAAATGAGATCCGATGAGGCCAGAGGCTTGGTGGTTCCTTTCTCTTGACTCGACGCGACCGTATGGTCGTCAACCTTGAGCGCGCCCATCGTATCCTGTCTGATAGCCTCCAAAGTGTGCCAGTTGCCATCATTGTATTTATCCGTGGACCTCAAAACAATCGTACCCTCGCCAAGATCGTACTGATACAACAACTGACCGTTTCTCATTTCCAGAGACAAGAACTGTCTGTCCTTGCCCATTAAATAAATCAATCCATCCTCCACGAAAGTCTTGAAAGATAGTTTGATGATGAACTTTCTAGTATCTGGCGTAATCTGCGAGCCCTTCTTGCTGAGGATTGCGTAGCCATGTCGATCGAAACGGTATCCCCTGCTCGGCGCGAAATTAATGAGCTTGTCGCGTTCGAGCGCGCTCTTCTGATTGTTCTCGCCGTCGACGAAGTTCCAGAAAGACACCGGTATATCACCTATCATCAATTCCTCCATCTCGCCCTCGAAAGAGGATGCGGTCACAGCATCCTGAATACGGAAGGACGATGGGTAACCACCGACAAAGAGTTTCGAGTGCTCCGGATCCACGTTAAAGATATAATAAGAGCCTGACAGGACTCCCTCCTTCTCATGCAACATATCCTTGCCCTCGCCAATATCTTCGCGAACGATTAATTTGACATTCTTGCCAGTCCTGTAAGAAAAAGTTTGAAGAATATCGATGCAAATTTACTTTAAGTTAAATAATGTTACACATGTTGATGTCAACCTGTCGATAATTATCTGCCGCCAAACATTATCCGATACAAATTTTTTATGAATTATCCTCTCCGGGCCCGATCCCAGATCAACTATGAGTACGGGATATCCGCTTTCAATTAATAACGCCATAAAGTCATGCTAGAAAATATAAAATTATTATTAGGAAAATTTTCCTTATACTTCTCTTTAGTCCAAATTAACTTTTTCAAAATTATTACAGTAGATTTTAATAAAATTACCGTTTTAGAGCGTGGTAGCGTTGTCTTTTCCTCATTGCCGAGGTATAGCAGAAAACCGTTGGTCTTGTTGGTCCTGAAATACAAGGATATTTTTGTGGATGTAGCCAGCAACGGCAGACTCTCTGGATTTTTCAGCTCCAAAGTAGTGTTCCTGTAGAAGGTCAAGCCGTTTTTGAATCGATTGGCCAGTTCCCGGGCATTCGCGATTTTATTCCTCAAGGCCTCGATTTTACTTTGTAGATCGCTTCCAATTGTGTCGATCGATTTTTGATTGCCATTCAGACTGTTTAGCAAACTGGTGATGTTCGGCATCACTTTGTCTATAATGTCCAGCTGCTTGTTTGCCTGCGAGATGTCGCGAATTGACTCTGACGTATTCTTCGAGAGTTGCTTTGTTTCCCGTAAGTCTTCCGGGATCTGATTCACGATACCGTTCAGATCATCGATGGCGACTTTGATGTTACGCTCGACATTCACTGCCTGATTCATGGCGTCATGTGCGACTGAAGACGATTGTGAAGGAATGTTGCCAAGCGTCCTGCAATTTTTATTTATTAAGAACGGATATATACTCTAGCATTCGACGTGCTTCACAACATGCTTATAAGCTTTTAAATGAATTTGACTGTATAATTATTTTTATGTTTAATTATAAAAAAATAAAATAATTAGTTGATTAAAAAACGCAGAAGGCAAGTTTTACTTGTCCATGGAGTCGAGTAGCTCCTTGTTATGCTTATTTTGATTGTCAATTAGAGTCGCGTTGTTCCTTGCGTCTCGCAAATCGTTCTCGGGTTGACCTGTCGTTTTCGTTAGAGCGAACTGCGCAGCAGCTAACAATTTGAAGCACTCATTTCTAGAGTCCAGCATCTTTTGCTCGATTCCATCAGTCTGACATTAATAAACAAAATAAAACAAATAATAAATTTACTAATTGTAAGTAAATAGTTATGAAATACAAGATTATAATATCCAGTTTTTTTACCAGCGATGTTGCATTCTCAGCAGCGATTGTGGCATGATCTGCAGCATCTTTTGCAGCTTGAATTGCGGTTTCAATGTCTCTGTACGCTGAAACGGCTCTCACCGCATTAGTATTGCGAGTGTCGGTCAATAGACTATCCAATTCCAAAGAATGATTGTATAGGTATGCCGCGTGAGTATGGGCTTTCTGGATTGGATCAGCCAGATCGATTAGCATCTCGTCATTCAGAGCAATAGTATTGTTCAGTCGATCAGCCGCATCGCTAGCAGTATTAGTTTCTAAAGAAAAGAGACTCTATTATTTATGCGATTATTTTTATCATTATTTTTAAAACTTCCAATCAAAATATGAAAATATCGAAAGAGCACTCACGTAGAAGATCGAGATTAATTTTCGCTTGATCAAGAAAATCGCTGGCGTTATTTTTGAGCTGCTCTCCGGCTTCTAAGTCCTCTCTCGCCTCAGCAGTGGAGTTTTTCACAACGTCGAGGTTGCCAGTCTGCGCAGCGATTCTATTTTCTCGATTCAGCTTATCCACCGTGCTGGCAATTTCTTGAGCCACCTGTACGAGGTCTAGCAGATCATCCATCTTAGCGCTAGCGTTTTTGATCTTGTTACTAAAATCGGCCGCGGCGGAACTTAGATTGCTAGCCGGAAAATTGTAATCTTGCATCTCGGAAATCAGGATATTAGCTTGGTCAGCTTGGTCTACGGCATTATCCCGAAATTTAACGAAGGAGACATCCTTGATTTTCTTCAGAATCTCCTTTGCCTCATTCAGTGCGCTGTCGACTTTAGCGCCTGTTCCCAGCTCAATATTTAGTGCCAGCGATTGCACTTCCGATACAATCTGATTCACTAGATCGATCTTGCGCACCACATCTTCCTCCAGAACATTCATGTCCTGCAACGTGTTCTCCGCGTCGTCCTTCCACTTGACGCTGTCCTCGGCAGTGAAATCAATCTGTCGTTTCTGATTATACACCTCATGCTCCAATCGCTCCAGTTTCTCCTGCAATGGCAGCAGATTCACCCGACTTGGATCCAATAATCTAACTTCGGGATAGAGCTCGTTGACTGTGTCATTGATAAACTTGAGTCGTTGATTCGTAAAATAGCCTTCCGCGACCGTCTGAAAATGTGTATTAAGAATATTAAGTTAGAGTGAATTTTTAAATAATGTGTGTATACAGGATATTTGTCCGAGTAAATATCTCACAACTAGTTGAAGTTACAAGAAAAAGAAATTTTAATTCACAACAAAGCGCATGTAAACAAATTTTTGTTACTCATGACAACTCTATCTTAATTACTTTTATGTACAGAATAACTAAAAGAATCATATTATGTAAAAAAATCACATTTTACTAAAAAAAAAAAAAACGATGACGATCTTCATGACTTGAAAAGATTATAACAAAAATTTTTTTACATGCGTTTTGTTGCAGACTAAAAACTGTACAAATTTCTCCTATTAAACTCTCTTGTAATTTCAATCAGTTGCGAGATATTTGTAGTCAAACATTCTATACATATATATTTGTATATATTTCTATAAATTGTCTTTTATTTACACTAAATTCGCGCGAGACAGGTTCCAATAAATCGGTCAGATCATCCGTAACATCCAGAAGATTTCCCGTGCAGGAGCCGCAAGAGAAACAGCCCTGTGCCGGAATAAGTACGTGCCGATAAGGACAGTGATCACATTTTTCGCCAATCACACCAGGTAAACAGGAGCACTGACCAGTGGTTGTGTTGCAAGATACGCCGACAGAGTAACCAGTGTGACATTCGCACGCTAAAAAAGATGAGTAATTATACATTTTACCGTACGATTATTCTAATAATATATCTAATCTTTAATTTAGATTTTAATACATAATTTAATACAAGAATTATTGAAAGATTTAAGAGAGATACTGATCAAACTTGCTCATAATAAAATAAATTTTTATATAAATCAAGACTGTCATGATAAACAATCAATAAATAGAAGATATGCCAATACAGATGGGCTAGATCTTAATGCCTAGTAATATTTTTTCCTATGAATTTTATGTACATTCTTCACTTAACGAAATTACATACCGTTACATTACGGACTTGAAACGCAGTCTAAAACTAAAGCTAGAATAGTACTACCACTTAATTAAATTGATAATCAATTAAAATAAATTTTTGTTCTACAAGTTTTCCATGATTAGTAAATGATAATTTGTAACTGACAACTTTTCTCACGATATTTATAAAAACGATTAAGGATATTCTGGCGCTAACATTATTACATTGAAAATACCGTAGAACTATAGATTGTTTCCATCTATCTGAACACGTAGTTAAGACCTGAAGCTAATTCTCCAAATTTCACGAGTTACATGATATGAGAACGTTTAATACATATTTCAATCCTTAAAAGCATAGAATTTTATTAATTTTATATTGAAGTAACTTTTGACTAGGATAATATAGCCAGAACATCCTTAAGTAATGGTTCAAGAGAGATAGACTTACATGTGCATCCGTCCAATCCATAATTCCAATATCCTTGAATGCACTGGTCGCATCTGCGACCCGTGACACCTGGCATACATTTGCACTGTCCCGTTTCGCCGTCGCACTGGGTGCTTTCCGAAGCCAGGTCGCAGTCGCACGGCCTGCAACCGTTGCAAGTTCCGAAACCGTAATGATCGGGCGCGCAACGATCGCATCGCTCGCCGATGACATTTTCTTGGCAGAAACATTGGCCGCTGTAGCTGTCGCAGTGCTCCATCCCGCAGTCGTCGCATACACAGCTGCGGCAGTCCTTCCGCTCCACGGCGTCGCCGAAATAGCCGGGGGCGCACAGATTACACGCCTCGCCATAGGTATTGTTCAAACAGTGTAAGCACTGGCCAGTGATACTGTCGCACGAGCCAATTTGATTGGTGTCAATATTGCCGGAGCACTCGCACGGCTTGCAATAATCGCCGTACACCTCGGGACTGCCGTAATAACCGGCGGCGCAAACCTCGCAACGTGCGCCGTAGTATCCGGGCAGGCAGTCGCAACTGATCTTGTTGCCTTCCTCGTTCACCTCGCAGCCGGTGGCAAAGTTATTGGAGGCGACCGGCAACGGGCATGCACAAATCAGACAGTCCGTCGGTGTGCCCACAGTGGCATTACCGTAGTAGCCCTGCTCGCAGTACTCGCAATGGTCTCCGACAGTACCATCTTTGCAGTTCTGCGAAGAGAATCGAAAGCGTTAACAGATTAAAAAAAGAACTGTTTGATGAAATTTTGTTCTGGGGAAATCTTTCCAATTCACCTGACAGATCCCGGTGTTCACGTCGCACGTAGTCGCATGACCGTTACATTGACAGGGCGCGCAGTATCCTCCGTACGGTCCCGATTTAATCCTGTAATATCCCGGAGCGCATTCCTCGCATGAAAGTCCTTGATAATTGGGTGGACACTGACACTGCTCCACGCTGCTAGCCGGGACACTGTATTGAGCTGAGTATTGTTCCGTTGTGACGTCCAAAGTCACATATGATAATCTGTAAAGATATTTAGTATAAAATAATAATAAGGATTTCTTGATATTTCGATAATAGAATGTCCGAGGATACGTACGAAGCCATAATGCTTGGGTTCCAGTACGTAGCGCGCACATATATTCCACGTAGATCTTCGAGAATAACCATAATCTGTTCTCTGGTCGCGCTGAGTCTGTTGCTAGTTAGGAAGTTGGCCTCGACGAGACGAACGGAAGCCCTAAAGTTCACAAAGGATGGTGGCTGTTCGTCAGAGTAATAAAACAACGTAGTATTGGCGCCTTGAAGAATAATGTCGGCGGCGCTAACAGCCTTGCCGAAGGGTCCTGTGCTGTAGTAGACGCTATAATTGAAGTATCCGCCGTAAGAAGTCAGCTTTTTATTGAGATAGGTATCGGGCGCCGAAAAATAAACGACGTTCTCGTAAGTATCGTTGGTGGTAAGCGAGACCGTGAGTGTAGTTGCATTTTCCATAGGATACGTTGACAAACTGCTAAAGTTGCCGTTCTTATCAATGGGCGTAACTAATTCCCAATCGGCCATGTCCATAAGATGGGTCCAATAGAGATTTGCGGAGGTGCATCTGGTGAATGAATGTTATATTATTTTTTAAAAATTTACATGTTGATAGCAATTAATCTCTATTCACAGTAGATTAACGATATTACAAGATTATTCAGAAAGTAAAGATACAAAGTCCAGAAAATAATTTGTAAAGCATTTTATTTTGGAATCGACTTGTAACAGAACTTTAGAACATATATCTTTACTTATTTTTCAATATAGGTCTACCATAAACATATTCAATGTACTTGGTAAGTCTAGAAACTAGTTTCTTTACTCCGGTGTCATAGGAATCCACCGGTTTTTTCAACTACTCTATTATCTTTTAATTATTCTTTTCATTATTTTTAATTATTCTGTTCATGGATCATTAATGCCTATTAGTTTGAATTTTTTTCTTCGATGAGTTTTTTAAATTAGTTCATCAGTGACAACGGATGGCCTTCCATTCTATTTTTCATCATGAACATCACTTCTACCTATTTTAAATTTACGACATTTTGTCACAGTTTATTTATAATGTTTTCGCCGTAAATAGAAACAAGTTGATCGCTGAACTTCATGAACAATAGAGCAGACTAGTTATAAGAGAGAATAAAGCAAATAAGAAAGTCGACGAAAGACGCCTATGTTAGAATAAAAAAACTAATTCCTAGGTTCACCAAGTGTATTGAAGTCCATGGTGATTATGTTGAAAAATAAATTAGGATATATTCTCAAAGTAATGCTTTACAAATAATTTATATTTTGCATCTTTACTTTTCGAATAAACTGTAATGCGATAATGACGGCAAATACAAAAGCATACCTGGTGGTCTTGCCAAAGCAGAAACACTTAGTACAACCATCCGCATTCTCAGCTTGGATGTCGAAGGTACCCTCGCGGCATAAATCGCACGCCAGACCCTGCACATTTGCCTTGCAGAAGCACTCGGCTGTATATTGGTCGCAGATATCACTAGTTGTGCCGCGTAAATCGCAGTCGCAGCGCTCGCAATGTGGGAACTGCGAGTAACCAGCGTGACAGCGGTCACAGTGACGGCCTACCACGTTCTCCTTGCAACGGCAGCCGTTGTCGTCGCACTGCAGATCACCATCCAGGACGCCTAGAGGCGAACAGTTGCATTCCTCGCAGCCGATGATCGGATGGAATCCATAAGTGCCAGGCTCGCACTGGTCGCATCGTTGACCCGTCACTCGGGGCGGACAGATGCATCTGCCGGTATCTCGTTCGCATAGCGCGGGACAGTTACACGGTCTGCATCTGGGAAAGCCGTAGAAGCCAGACTTGCAGACCTCGCATCGTCTGCCGATGATGTTCGGCCGACAAGGGCATTGGCCGCCGAATTTGTCACATTCGAAGCTGGTAGATCCCTCGCTGTCGCAGTTGCAAGGCAATGCACCATTATTATAATTGGCTGTTAGAGAAAAGCTGGAGTCACGACAAAAGCCGTCCTCGGTGACGTTGGTATTGAAATGATTGCTACCACAGCGCTTGATGAACTCCTTCGTCTGATCGAACTGCAATTTATCGAGGATCTTCTCATTGTACTGATCCGCTGGGATCACCAGGACGTAATCTAGCCAAATACCGCGACCGGACCCTTTCAGCGTCAGCACAAAATTTTCAATCAGCTGAAATCTGATGTCATCGTCGTCGATTTGACGTACGATACTACGACAGCCGCTGTTACTAGGGCAATGGGGAACCGGCACCTTTGCCTCGTAAAACTTGCCGTTTTGCACCAGCACATCTAGCTCGAACTGAGGGTGATCCGGTTGATAATATTGTATCACGAAGACGTAGTCTCCCGGCTGGGACACCTTTGCGTGAATATCCACCATGTCTCCGTCACCCAAGTAGATCAATTTAGTGGCGTTATCGTAAATACCGGGAGGTCGATTTTCAGCTTCGGAAATGCCGTTGGAAACCTCGAATTCGATCTTCTTAGCGTCGGCGGCATCGGGAAATAGTCCTTGTACGCACTTGCCGTTCTTTCTCACACAGATAGATTTAGGTTTCACATAGTCCAACGACCACTGATGATAGGGAATCGCTACTATCGAATCAATCGCGACGTTTGAAATCGGCTCGCCAGTCAGTACCAAGCTAACGTAATTCGATGGGAAATTCATGACGGCTACCTTGCCGTAAGTATCGGTGACAACTTGTCGACATGTGCTAGTGTATCTACAGGGATTCAGGGTGACTTTGCCCTTGCCGACGGTGTTCGCCTCAATTAGCAGCACTGACGTGTCTTGCTCATCCCGCGGAGTGACATACGTCACCACGAGAACGTGAGGACCAGGTTTGCTGATTCTCAATTCAAAGTGAATTTCTTCTTGCTGATTGTTGATGAGCGGCACCTCGTCCTCGCCGATCTCTTGCAAAGTCTCACGATCGATAAAGTACTCGGTCAACGGGATCCGTACGTTATTCTCGCTGAGAAAGCCGCCGGCGCCGTGGACCGAATCAAATTGCGTCAGGTTCGGATATCCATAGTGCCTGCAAAGTCCCTTGTAGCCGACTTCGCAGGGCACGTTTACGTCCTGCGTCAGTATGCCGCCCTCGTAGTATTCTGATGGTAATAGAACGAAGTAATCAAGGAACATACTCTTCTTCGTGGCGATCTTGATGGACCAGTATCCGGGGTTCATCACCATGGGCGCTGGATGGTTGCCATGTGCTCCGGCAACTGTTACGAAGGACGGTCGGCTGGTCGGCTTAAAGTTGACTTTAAACTGTTGCTCTACTTCAGATGGACTGTCAGGAGTGATAGTGATAGTGCCGAGGATTGGCTCACTATTGGGATTCACGTAACGCAAGACCATCCGATAGAGCGAAGACTTGCCGATGCCCACGCCTAATACAATCTCATCTTGCTGGGTAGTAAACTCGGCGTAACCCTTCCAACTGAAGCCCGGAAAGATGTCTTCCGCAAAGCCGTAACGGACGACGTTGCCGCTCGGGGTCTTGCCAACCTCGGCTTCGTATTGATATTGATGAAGAGTGGGGAAGTAATGCGCCTTCAAAGGCTCCTTACACGTAAGACCGGTCACTCGTGGTTGGCAAGGACATTGACCAGTTTGCTTGTCGCATATCGGATTCACGGAACCGCCAACATCGCAAGCGCAATCTTAATGAAAAAAAAACGCGTCACGTTAAAGTTAAGTTTTACGAAATAGAAGACTCGATTGACTTACCAGAACAACCGAAGAGATTGTTTTCCTGAAGATTGTACGTTCCGTCGATGCATCGAGTGCATCCTCTGTCGGTTACGCCGGGTTTGCAGATGCATTGTCCAGTTTTAGTGTCACATTCGCCGATGCTGCCGACGACTCCAGGAATGTTACACTGACATTCTTAAATAGAAATATGCCTTGTAAAAAAATCATAAATAGTTTACTTTGAACTTATATAACTTATATAACTATCCCTTTCATATTTACAAAACATAATTACTATGGATATAATAATAATTTTATGAAAATTACTATCTCTGAAACAAATCCGAACCTTCGCAACCATCTGGATTGTAAGGCTGCAGATTCCAATAAAGTGGCCTGCACTGATTGCATATCCTTCCCTCGACTCGCTCCTTGCACTGACAAAGCTCGCCGGGCGGCAAGGAGCCACAGCCTTGGAAAGTCGCGACTATGCCGGCTGGATCGCAGTTGCAACCCTCGCAGGTAGGGAAGTTGTAATAGCCCTCTTTGCATTGTTCGCATCGAATGCCGTCAAAGTTCTCGCGGCATTGACATTTACCTTCGCTGTCGCAGGATACGCCGATCGACCCATGACTATCACAATTGCACGCTAAGAAATATTAAAGAAAATTTAATTGACAAAATATAATTGATTAATTTAATTAATAAGATAAATTAAAATGTGTCCAAATTATTAAAATACTCCAGGATAATAAAATATGTACAAAAATTTAACACCGTATATAACGAGAATTTTGACGCGAAAGTATTACATACCAATGCATTCTGGATATTTGTAATATCCTGGACTGCATTGGCTACAAGTCCTTCCGGCAAAATTGGCGAGGCACGAACACTTTCCTGCGGAATCGCAACTGATGCTGGATGAGCCAACGGAGCTACAATTGCATGGTACACAGTTCGGATAGCCGTAATATCCTGGGATGCATTGGTCGCATCTAACACCACCGTATCCTTCCTTGCACAAGCAAACACCATCCGACTTGTCGCAAATGCCGGGTTCCGTTCCACGTGCATCACAATTGCAATCTGCATATAAAAATCATGAAAGATTGAGATCATAAACATAGAAACGGAATCTACAGATCCTGTACCATATTGCATCCAAATAATTTTTAATTTTATAATTTTCTTCATGAAAAAAAAATTATATTTAAGAATATCTTATTAAAGAAAGAGACAAAATCAACTTGCTATAAAATAAAGAACATTAATAAGAAAAAATTATCGTGAGAAAGAACGATCAGTAATTTACCGAGTGCTAATTCTCTATATTATCAATATATAAATTCAGTATTCTTACATACATTGATTATAGAGATTTTTAAATATACATTGAAAATAAGCAACCATATTAAAAAAAATGTGACGTACATGTGCAAAGAGGATAGTTGAAATAACCATCCTCGCAAATGTTACACGTTCTGCCTCCGTAATTGTTTTTGCACGTGCAGTTACCGGATATCACGTCACAGACATCGTTCAGGGCACCCAGAGGATTGCAACTGCAAGCTGAAATCATAGTGATCGACGTTACCTTCCAAATAACTTCATCCTGAAGACCTAGAAATGACTTTCAAGAGATTCACTCACGTAAGCAGTCAGGAAAATTGTAATATCCTTCTGCGCAGAGATTGCAATAGTGACCGGCGTAGTTTATTTTGCAGGGGCAATAACCGTCAGTTGCTTCGCAATGATAACCGTCCGTGCCTCGCAACTCACATTGGCAAGGCAAACAATTGGGATAGCCAAAATATCCGTAATTGCAAGTATCGCAATTCGGCGGTGTGAATTCTTTTCGGCACTCGCATTTTCCATTGGAATCGGCGCAATTTCCGGTCGAGTAAAAGTAATCGCAGTTGCAAGCTAATTAAAGGCGTATTAAAAATCCCACTTGTAAAATTCATAACGATTAAAAAAATACCGAATTTATCTTAAATGAACAACTTACGTTGGCACACGTCGGTTGCGTTGAGTGGCTTATCTCCAGGCCTGTAGAACTTGGGTTTGCAGCGGTTACAATTGATGCCTTCGGTGTTGTGTTTACAGTTCTGACAAATTCCACCGCCCTCGTAATTACCGTGAATGTCCAGTGATAAGTGCTTTTCATCAATATCCGAACTGTAATTGCACTCATCCGAATGTCCGAAGCAATTACAGGCTGAAAATATTAATTCGCTGCTAAAGAAAGACAATCTACTTCTGATAAATTCATTTTATAATCATAAAATCAAAATTGATTTGATAAAGGCAAAAAATTAATTTGTGTTATTATAAATAATTTGTTGCGCGCAAGAAAATAATTTTCAGCAAATAAAATTAATATTCTTAACAGATCTATTTGTTATTCGTGTAATAATAACTAATAGAATTTACTGCTAGCAAACTTTTCTCTTCAATACTAAGAAAATAAACTGTTTTTACGTTCGCATATGAATTTCTGCGATGCTGTGGATTGTCTCCATTTTTTCTGTTCGAAACCCTTGCAACATGTTGCACACTGAGGCCCGCAAGTGTTATGCTGGCAGCGGCAGACCAATTTCTTCGGCATGTTGGGGTCCTGAATGTCGCAGATATCCGCGTGACCATTGCACATACAACGACCGCCGATGCTGATATCTTTGATCGAGTAAAAGTACTACAATACAAATGAATTAATTTAGAAGCTAAATTTTAAAAAGTTATAAAAATATTAGATAATGGAGAAATGTATATTTTACATAAATTATAAAACATAAAATTCTAAAATGCTTATTGAAGTTCTTTCGCACCATTAAACAAAAATTTGTTTCAACGACAAGCATGGATATAAATTATTTATTATAGAATCAAATATCATCGAGAAATTGAGACGTTTCAACTTACTCTCCTAGTGACGGTAGGATCTTGACGAACGACGGACATTAAATGTCCCAGTAAATTTTTCGTTCGGAGAAAACGAAAACGAACATTTGTCGCCCGCGTCCATTCTTGCAACAAAGTCGAATTGAAGTAGTGCTTCGCCGAGGGCCGGTTGTTTAGGATTGAGATCGGAATCTCACCGCCCTCAAGTGGGACGACCTTTGAATATTCGGTCGTGCAGATCACGCTATCATCTCGAATAATCGGCTTGTGGCTGTCTACTCCGAAATAGGTCAAACAATCGCTGGCGGAATCTGAGAAGTATTGCCAGGGTGACCAGGTCTTGCCGTAATCTTTCGACTTCTCCAGGATCCAGAGTCCTGGCCGAGGTGAGTTTCCCATTCGCACGTAAACGTAAGCTACATGAAATTCCTAAAATAAAATCCCCTTTGTTTTACTCGAAATATTTTCCTCCTACCTCCTCGATCTTTCAGCAACTATTATTTTTTAAATATTTTATTAATAAAATATTTAATAAATATTTAAAAAATAATGGTTGCTGATTGGGTTGTTCTCTTCTGATAAGCATTTTATGGCGATTTTTCACTTTGCTTTTCCCGAAACCTTTTTGCTGCAATAATTATTACGTTATTATATTATTTTATCATTTTATGGAGAAAATCTATTATTCCTTTGCCTGTATAGGAATTTCCGTCATTTAATTTCATATGTGTGCGTTACTTCAGACAGAGTAATATGAACCAAGGATAAAAACCGAGGACTGAATGCCAGATGTGTGCTATGCATGGTTTGCCCTAAGAAAGACCATCGAACTCTCGAGTATATGCTAGCTAAAAGAAAAGGTAAGATAGAGAGATAAAAAGAGAGGTTTATTCTTTTCTGGAACAAAGATTTAAGAAATTGGAGAATATAATAAATTTAAAACCTATATACAATAATAATAAAGAATACATCATCAGAGCTAACGAGAGAAAAAAAATATCGTAAACTTGAAAAATTACTCATCTAAATAAATTATTAAATAAAGAGAAACTAAGGGGCAGAGAGGGAGGAAGGGAAGAGAGGAGAGTGAGAGGGGATAAGAGGGAGAGGGATCGGAAAGAAAGAGAAAGAAATAGTCAAACAACGGTGTAAATGAACCTTTTCTAAGAAGATGATTAGCGAAGGAGTGATAGCTTTTGCGTACGCTGCAGCAAAGATAGACTGCATTTCCGATAACTGCATTAAAAAATAAGTTACGTCGAGATATAAAACCAGCTACGTAAAATTTTTCTCCATTTGCATTAATAATTATAAATATTGAAATAATTTATATTAATTATGCTATGAAACGTATTATCGGATTAATTTAATAAAAATTAAAATATTTGCAAAATTTTTTTTAGAAAAATATGCGATTTTCAACGGTGGAAACAATATTGTTGATTTTATTATTTTTTCTCATGTTTCATGACTCTCCGGAAGCAAACCGAAGATAAATCTTCCCACTTGCAGGAAAACGCCTACTTGCATGATAGAATGTTTCGCCGATAAAAGAATCGCGCATCATTATTTCCTGTCGCATCTGAATCAAATCCTCTTGAATATGTTCCGAAAGTTTTCATTATGCTAATCTCGATATATTTATGTTACAATAACTTACTTGTCCCAAATTGATCGTCAGATTGACCTCGTTATATTTCATCCCTCTGGATAAAGGTGGTGATTGCCACCAAGTTTCCATACCGTCGACCGCATATTCGGGCGGGTGCCTTTTTTCAGGATTATCAGGATCGCAATAATCACATACCTGTAGGAAAACAAAATTCGTCGTTATGTCAAGAAGAAAAAAAATTATCAGAATCTAATTTAGAATATTTATTTTAAATATAAGTTAAAATAAGTAAGAATTTTTGCAACAAGAAATTTAGTCTATAATTCTTATTAACTTCTTATCATCACACGCATCCTTCACCTGCTATATTATATTAAAATTTTAAGAAAGAGAGATTTAAGTATGAATCTTTATATAAAGGAGCGAATTTAGATAGTCAAAAGATAGATAGGCAAACGAAAATTTCTTTTTATGGAATCTGTGTATGACATAGAATGCTTCTTAATTTTGGACGGGTGAATGATCGAGTGTTATCAAGAGGTCATCCTTATCTTCTGTTTTATCAGACTTCTCGCTTCTGGTTTACTTCGGTTTCATCTCCTTTTACCCACATAGATAGGTATATGATGCCATAAGCTGATGCCTCGCGTTATTACTTTAGTTGGATGCTGGATCGGCATTACGGTACATTTAAAATGTAAATATGCATAGAGACTTAATTTTTTTGATAATTATAATGCAAATTAAAATGTTCAAACTTTACGATCATATTAATATCGCAGAGAAATTAAATTTGGAAATTTAACATGCATTATTTTTGTTATATATTATTATATATTATTTCTAATATGTAATAGATATATTGCACATCCGTGTACACGCGGCTTCTATTTCCGATAACAAAGGATCATGCGTTCGCGACCCTACAAGTCTATCGCATTCTTCGAATACAATCATAGACCCTGCGAACTGGTTTTTAGCTGGATCTTTCGTGCGGAAGAGCTTTGTAGTCGTCTTTTGTCCTGTTTCGCTGATAAAATGCTTACACGTTAATCTATCACAAGGAAATTTAATTTTTGGAGAAGTCTAGAATCACAATCACGCTGAAGAATTATATTATATAAGTATACAGAAATTTCAGTTTTACTATTTATTTATACATTTATTATTATTTTAACGGAAATAAAATCTTGATTTAAAAATTTTGCAAAAGTTTTTAAATTTAATCTCAGAATATTAAAAATAGAATTGCGTAAAGGAATATATTATGTATTTATTCAGACAATCATAAGCTTTATATAATAAAAAGGATAAAAATATTAAATCAAATTTCTTTCTTAATAAATTCTTTTATATATTCGTCGTTCGATTGATGAAAGCTAATCTTCCATCAATGGTTTCATTCATCTCTCCCGATTATTTATCGTAATACGTTATCGTAATTTCCAGATAGAGAGACAGAAAAAGTGCAAAGTTATATGTAATTATAAATGTTTATGTAAAATTTTATATTTATTTTGACGATATATACGAATAGCTATTGATATAAATAGAAAGACTGTGTCAAAGAGGATAAGAAAAGGAAGTAGTTGAGTAAGAGTCTCAAGAGTTGATGTCTCAAAGCTGATAAACTCTTGGACTCGTAGGACTTGTAATCGTAGTAGATAAAATTCGGTGCGAATATCGAAGACGAAAATGTCATAATTTTCTCGGCATGCAAGAATATTCATTAAATCGATTTTTATACCGTTAATATAATATTTAATCAATAGCTTATTGTACTTTTAAATATCGATTTGAATTGTAAAAAAATATGACTTTATATATAAAAAATTTATTTATAAGTTTCTGATATTTTGCAATTTTAATCAAGAGTTACAAAAATTTCCTTAATTAATTTAATTTTGATTAATTGAAAGAAAGTTCGATAAATTTGAATTATACGCGTCTAATTGATATACATACTCGTTTAATAGATATTACATACTGAAACATATCAAATACCGTCTATCCTTTTTATATTATATTTATCGCTAATATTTACCTGGCCTTGAATCAAATTGATATCTTCATCCTGATCGGCGTTCGCGCCGACGAGTTTGCAGTAAAGTTCGGGACCGGGAGTGTCGACACCGCATGTAGCAGAGGCTATGATCTCCTTGCCCTCGGCCAAATTGAAATACGGCGGCGTCAGAATCTCACTCCTGGACACCCGGATGATCAGCAGGAGACCGGCAAAGATTGCCGGCAACCGCATTTTGGCAGCAGCAGAAAATCCGACACCTCTCTTTTTTTTGAGGAACTGCTCCACTCTTTTTTTCTTCCCTTTTGTCTTCTCTCCACCGTCTTCGTCTCCCTTCCTCCCTCTCTCTCCCTCTCCCTTTCGCAAGAGAGACGATGATGCTTCCACGCTTTCTCGGTGCCGACTGTGTAGACCAGAATTCAGTGCCGACGACTTGCGAGATGAGGAGAACTCGGTGGGGGTGGAAGATCAGTGATCTTCAAGTCGAAGTTTGAATCCCATGTGGATCCGAGTTCAACATCCTTACGTTCTATCTTCATCTAAAGTTGTCAGATTTTGCACAAGTCTATCAAATTATGTTCGTAATAAAGATAAAAAAAAATATAAGGAGACTTGAATTATTGATAGGAACTTTGAATTTTATTGCGATTGCGTTCTTTTCCTGATATTTTTACATATATATTTCATATCGCGAATCATGTATATCTTTGCGTATTATTTATGCATATCCCAATTAAAAATTTTCCAAGAATATATTTATTTATAATTTTTTTAAAACGAGAGCTTATTGTTATCACTTCTTTTTACTTACTTCTTATTAAGGGTGATTACAAAACATAACTTTGAAGATCACTGACTTAGGACTGAAACCACATGGCATTTTTCATACGCGCAGGAATAAGATCTTGTTTACAGTTTCCTCGACGTTGTATTATCTTACAGTTCAGGACAGTCTGATAAATTATCTTTCATAATCTTATTTGAATAAAATATATAAATATTTTTGTTGATATCTAAAATAAACTTGATATAAAATATAATTATATATTTTAGATTTCTCTGCTTTTAAAGTATGTAATATGAGGGAAATAAATTCATATAAGACAAATAATTTCTACATTTTATTAGCAGAAATAATATTTTAATATGATATACCTTTCACGATTACGCTCTCAACAAATATGTCATAAATATGGCACAAGTTGTCTATTTCATAGCGTACAACTAACTAGTCTATTTCAGCTTGTCACTAGATGTAATTTTCTTATTATTTATTTAATCCTGCTTTAACGGTTGGCTTCTGTAATAAAGAGCGGAGAACATGATGCTGGAACTCAGCAGAACTGAGATGATAAAGTTCCCCAGCAGCAATATGTCGGCAGAGTCCATCCATATTGTGAATACTCTCGCTGAAACCCAATTTGTTTGACTCGTTTTCGGAAATCATTTTAAACAAAACACACGTACACACATAGAAAACTTACTTAGATTAGTGAAGGCGGATATAAACCAGGTGAGAGGCGATACTGACTCTGCATTTTTAGCTTGAAGTATAGCTAGCAATTGAACAATTTTACTGGAAGCTGAGATCGGTGTACACATTGGCTGAAAACCCAAGTGTACTGTGTAAAAGATGTTTCCAAGCATAACAGAAGAATTACTTGTAATACTTGGTGCTGATAAAAATGGTCTCCATAGTCTTATTCGAATAAAATATATAAATTTTCATTGATAAGTGTGAAATATACTCGATTTGTAAAATACAATTATATTTTTTAAATTCCATTGCTTTTAAAGCAAATGGATTAAAAAAATTGTATTCTATATCGAGTATCAAATTGTAAATTCTATATCAAGTTCTATATCGAATTGTAAATTGTACCAACCGCTAAGAGTGTAAGTACGATTTTTGGGACAATTCCCAATAGCAAGCAACTGCTCAGCGCAAAGTATATTATGGCACCTAAGAAGGACCACATGTTGATCTTCTTCAAATATTTTAGCACAAAGAATATCAGTATGTACTCCTGTATTAATATTATCGGATACTCCAAGTAGGACAGTAACGAGTATCCATTCGTATAATTGTAACTAGTCATCACAGTATAACTGAAGAACAGAGCAACGTTAGCAAGTTATTTACGAAAGAAATAATTGTCAATCGTAAAATATAGTATCTCGTAGAGTCACCTTGTCAACTCTAAAAATAATCCTAGCGTCGACATTTCATCGGCTGATTTCACAGAAATTAATTTCAATATCTGTGGAATTTTCAACACGAAGCACATCCCTATTGTTATCAGGCTCAACAAATCCGCAAATTGCTGTAGCAGCGTCATTTTTTCGTTCTTTTCTAGCCCTTTAAGTTGCAAAACATATGTACAGGAGTTTTAATATTAAAATAACATCGTAATAACTTTTAACTTACATACCGTTTATCAGCAAATCATTATTTTATCTCATCTCTAATCTCTTTATGGGTAAGTAAAAAATCAATACAATGCAGTCAACACATTTCAACTTTTTCTGCCACGTTTGTTGCAAGATTCCAAAAAGCTGTCACTTTCTCGCCATTTTACCAGAGATCTTATTTTATAACAGAACTAGTGTGCACTCTCTATAATTAAAGTGAAACAGGTATATATGTATTTGAAATTTGGCGAAAGTAAGAAGGGAAATTCTCGTGCAGCTCAGCCAATGCAGTGCAACAATAAAAAAAACAAAGTTTACATAAGTATCGTTCGCGCTGTTAAAGTTTAAGTTTCTCATCTTATATTTTAATGAAAATACACTCATTTTATGCCTCGTTATATAAAAGTAAAGATTTGATAAACAAAAATTGCCGCTCGTGACTGTAAAAATAGAAATTTAAGAGTTAAAGTGATGTGTTTGAAGGTTAGGAAATCTGTCACAGTGGTCACATCGATGAAACAAAATGAGCATGCGCTAAGCATCTACCCTACACCGCGAAATAAACCGCGAAATGTTAAATTCATAGGGTGTCCCGAAATTCGAGGATAATAATAGTGTTTTCAACTGGCTCTAGGTTTTGGAGATTTAGCTCTCCGATTGCTCGCGCCCGTGCTTGTCACCGGGACAGGACAGGAGAGAAGGATAGTTATTGTCCTCTTACGCCGAATAACCAAAATAACAAATTTATTATCAGAAATACTCTAACGTTATACTTTCTAACATCACAGATAAACGATAGGATAGGTCAGTTGACATATCCTCTATTTTAGGCGCAATTAATTTTATTTCTACTATTTTAAAT
>VBVQ01001849.1:0-30115 GCA_011636635.1 Tetramorium simillimum | reverse complement strand
TTTTTAAATTTAATTAATTATTTTTTTGTAAAATACATTAATATAATTAAAGTTATAAAATTTTGTTAAAATACTTTGCTTGAAATTAAATAAAGAAATAAAATGCGTACGTAACTTATATATATATAGCACAATTTTATCATTTTCAAGGATTTGTGATAAAAACACGATAAATACTTCAATCATTCATAAGCAAAGATCGCGACTCAAAATAGAGGAAATAATTAATGGACAAAAGAATCGACGATTAAAGATACGATTCCCAGTAGAATGTAAATTTTAAATAAAGAAATCTTAATTATAGGATATTTACTGTGCCTCTCAATTGCGGTGGGTTTTATAAAAGAAAGTGTTTGCGCTGTGACGCAAAATCCCGCACGGACGAACGTTTCTTCACGGATCAATCCTCAAGTTGAGGATGACGAAGATTTTGTGCCTTATCAGGGTGAACGCTTCACCGTATTTGATTGGATGTTATTTAGGGTAAGTATTTGTATTCAGATCATAAAATATCTCTCGCAAATTTGTCAATAATGATGATGATTAATTTATTATCTATAAAATATTAAAGTTAATTATTATCTAATTAAATTATACAAGACATGTAAAAGAAATCTTTTAGATCTATAAATTTCTTAAAGATTATTCAGGCTATACTTTTAAACGATTGTTTTGTCTCACTAAATTTATTCATTATTCTGCTAATTAATTAATGCTGACGCTGTATTTTTAACTTTTCCTCAGAAACTGGGCAAAGCAAATGGAGGGAACGTACTATTGTCACCGATATCCATAAAATTAGCATTGGTGCTGCTTTATGAGGGAGCTCAGGATCAAACGGCACACGAACTTGGTGGAGTCATGCAACTTCCAGTTAGCATGTTGGCCACTCGAGAGAAATTTAATAATATTCTGAAATCTTTGCAGGTAAATTGTACATTCATTTATAGATATGTAGAAATTAATATCTTTACTAAAATTGTTATATTTTTACGTGTATAATTTCTAAATTTACTTACAGGCTCCATCCTCTGCGTACACTTTAAATCTAGGCTCGCGCATTTATATCGATAATAATATACTGATTAGACAGCGCTATGCAGCAACGGTGAAAACATTTTACAATACCGACGTGATCAATACTAATTTGTCTGACACGCATGAAATCATGACAAATGTTAATTCTTGGGTCAATAATATTACGAATGGACATATCGAAAAAATGATAGATGATGGTAGGTTTGCCTGAAGCTATCTTGATTTACTGATTTGTGTTCTGTATCCCAAGTTCGATGATATAGTTTATAAAATATAAGAAGATGCCATATTTAATTTAATATCAAATTTTAAAAAATTTATATTTAATACTTTATGATACGCAGACATAGTATAATAACAGACAGACATGTGAATACATATAATTTGATGTCTGCAAAATAATTGTGCGCTTTTTAAAAAAAGCGGAGGACTCCACTGTAAATTTTATTTAATTAAGTTTTCAAAATATTTACACTTACTATTTATTTTATTTCCCAGAGAAAAGTTTGGAGAATTCGGTGATGCTGATCATGAACGGATTGTTCTTCAAAAGTGCTTGGCGCCGCAAGTACTTCGCGCCCGAGCAAACTCGGGTAGCCAAATTCCATATAAACGCTAATGACAGTGTAAATGTACCGTTTATGCATACTGTGAGTCGATTTTATTACGCCGAATCGTCTAGGCTCGATGCGAAGATTCTACGGATTCCGTATGACGTACGTAACAATCTTATTTACGGCCTGAACGAATCGTTGACTAATTACACAGAAATTATGAATGTAAAATTTTTCAGGGCTCAAAATTCGCTATGTACATTATACTGCCGCACACGTTGACAGGCGTGGATCATATTGTCAACGAGATTAATCCGTTTACATTGGCGAGAGATGTGTGGGCCATGCGGGAATTGCCTCTTAACGTTTGGATTCCGAAGTTCAAATTCGAGTTTACGAGTCATCTGGAAAAGACTTTGCGCGAAGTAATTTAATTATGTTTTATCACATATATAATACTTGAGTGCATGAGAAAAAATTTACATAAAAAGTATTTAATATAAAATAATTATTATCATATTTAATAAGAGCTAGACAAATGCAGCAAGACTAGAAACTAATGAAATCAGAATTATGATTTCTGCAACGTATAAAATATGCATTTCTTTTTTTCTTTAAACGACCTTACATTTCACAATTAGAAATAATTATTACACATGGATGTGGTAGCATGATTATTTTTCTGTAATAGCTTGGTATCCGCGATATCTTCGACGATACGGCGTTGCTAACGGGTATAGCAAAATCGAGACGGATTTCCAGACATTTGCAGGTATCCGATGTAGTGCATAAAACTGGAATAGAAGTGAATGAAAACGGAACAACTGCTTACGCTGCATCAGGTATAAATGCTTCTTAATAAATTACAACTGTATAAATAGTATATATAAATAAATAACTGAAAGTAAGATAAATTTGTATATCAAATATATATGTATATTTCACGGCTATTCTTTAAATAATTTTGTCAAATTATTTAACTAAAAATTTTTTTGGTCTTCTACCTTATAAGATCATCAATATATGAATACTAATAATTTATTTATCTATAACATAATCATCAATTTTATGAAAAAAGTACGAAGTAATTATTTATTTGTATTACTAAACAAATATTATAATGTAGTGATTTTTCGGGTTATTTTATTAAATTACTCGGGAACAGAAAATGTTAAAAAAATTTATCTGCGTTTATTATTCTCTTATAATTGTTATAATACATTCTTTTTCTTTATACAGAAGTACAAATCGGAAATAAGATAGAAGAGGGCTCGTTCCATGCCAATCATCCATTCGTATTTTACATCGAAGACGAGACTACTGGCACCATCCTTTACATAGGCAAAGTTCAAGATCCATTAAATACATCTGGAACTACAGGGAAAGTACCGGTGGATTTTCCGTCACGATTTAACCCAGATACAGCAACTGTAACTCCTAATCCTGGTAAACTACAGTAAAGTTATTTAATAACTAAGGAGATGGTGCTTGCTGTAGTGGTAATGAAATGTAACTTTGATGTAATTTTATCCTGGATTTAAAGTTTTTTTTTATCAAACAGATTTTATATTAATTTTTAAAATTGTATTAAGTTTAGAGTTACTATTGAGTTTTCTCTTCTAATTAACAACAATTTGTTGTTGTTGTTAAATTATGCCGGGTATTTTTTTCCTCAAATTCGGAGATTATACAAAAATGTATCTTAAAACACAAAAAGAAAAAAAAGATAACACGGGATTAGATTCTTTTAGGCAGAACATTTTTTTCTATATGATATACTTTATCTCTATTTTATGGTATCTTAATAAAGGTAAAAAGCTTGATAAGGTATGGTATCTTAATAAAGCTTGATAAGGTATGGTATCTTAATAAAGGTAAAGAGCTTGATAAGGTACTTTGAGATCAAATTCCCTAAACACGTAGAATATATTTTAGTTTTAGAAGAAGAGAAAATGCTGAATAAAAAAATTAACATACTATTAACATATTGCATGATGCTATATTAGTATTATAATAGATAATTGCATTTCAATAGAATATTCAATAGTGGTTAAAAGCCTGATGCAAATGGTTTTCCATTTAATTGAGTTTTGTTCACTTTGATTTATACATCGAGTTATGTAGGCAATTATTCTTATTTGATTTTTGACAAAAGAATACAGAAAAAAGATTTCTTCTTCAAACGCGATTCTTTAAATACACATAGTATCATTTAGCGATACTTTAAACACACATAGTATCATTAAAAAAAATATATATTATTACAGTATTAAATACAATTTACAAATTGTAACAGGATATTTATTATAAATATATATTATATTGTAAGATTTATTATACCCAGTGCAAACATTAAGTTTGCATAAATTACGAATCTACGTTCGATATTTGACGGACAACTTAACTTTATCGAATGTCAATATACCAAAGAAATTTATGCTACATAAATTTATTAGATTTATTAATTTAAAAAACCTCGCATGAGTAACTTTTTACTTATCTTGAACTCCAATACACTTTACTAAATCATTGTACAATTTTTTAAATATCAATTAATATATGCGTACATACAAAAGATATTTCCTTTATTACAATTACGATTTACATTAAATAAAATATTATATTATTTCCCTGATTTTGTCTGGTTTATTTATTATTGTCTTAAGAAACTCTATATCATGTGATTCATCGAATCTAAGTTCAATGAATAAATAAATAACTAAATAAAGTAAATTACTAATTTTCCAAGGATTGCTCGATTGCTTTTCTTGAGGGGGTTTTCCCTCGTTGCTTATCAAGTGTAAAGGCCAAAATTATTATCATGCATGATTGCATGTTACTAACAAACTACTAATATCATTGCTAATCACAACCCATTCGCTCTATATCTATGTATATCGTCAATCTTTGTGGCTTCGTAAATTGTTTGCTTTCATTTTGACCGTTGAGAATTACATCTTTATCGCAACATGACCACAAATGTTATTGTAAACGAGTTCTGGCGGGACATTCCAATGACGCTCGTGGACGGAAATAATAAATAACGGACGGAAATTCCAAGGCAAAAAATCACTTTCGCGAGCTTCTTTCGCTGTTAGCCTAATTTATGTTTTTATTATTAATCCTTTATTTTTCCCAATTTTATATACTAAAACATATCATTAGTCCTCAAGTTCAAGAAGCATATATTTTTTATACGTTTGGGATAGGATATACATTTTATACATTTTAAATACATTTAGGAAACAAATATAAAACAAATATGATTCGTTCAATATTATCGAAGTTTTTACATTCAAAAATACCGTAATGTAGACGTTAAAAAGTCTACATCAATATATTTTACGTAATTCCAAGGTGAAACGCATCGCGTTTCATTCGTTAAGATAATCGCAAATCGCAATATGACGTAATAGACACTCGATTAATATTTCTTTCTTTTTTTAATTTGACATCTCCTTCATTTATATTCTCTTTAATTATTTTCTTCTGCCAATTCTCTCTCGTTTATTGCTCCCAACGACATCGGCTTCTGTCATTTACGGGAATTCTTATTCACGTCAATCTTGGTCCGATGTCATCAGAGTGACTGAATAAAATTCGATCAGGGAAATCTAATTGTAAGTCCGTCCTACTATTTTCACTTCATTCTCCGACTCTTTCATCTCGTACGTGTCATTGTGTATCGTGACGTTACGGGAATTTATCTCGTGTTTATCCCCGTGCACGAGCGAGCGGCGATTTGTCGGTGCGTCGGAGCGTAATAGTATTTGCATGATGAGAAGATAATGAGGCAGGATTCAGTCATAAAGTGGGGATTACTCCTTGCCGGAAGTTTTACCTTTAACACTTACCGACAATCCGTGTTTCCGTTATATTCATGTTCATCTGCCTCGCCGAGAGCCACGCGAAATACATATTTAAGTGTGCCGGCCACATATCTGCGTCGGCCTCCAAATTGACGAGATGCCTTCACTGCCGTTGTGGATCTCCTGGTGTCTCCTCGCAGGTATCATTCACAAACAGAAGAAATGACTTTTACACGTTCTTTAGGAGAGCCTTTAAAATATCGTCTTAAACATTTTTTTAAGTGTCCACCTTGCTTTACAGTCATACTTATGTAATCGTTGTAAGATTATCATAGATCTAAAATACGAAATACGGTCTAAAAATACGATTCAAGCTTGAAATCTTACTTTTTTATATGCTGCAATCAACTTCGGGATTAATATTGAATTCTTTTGTGTTGTTTTTTGTGCTTATTTTTTTCTCGGTGTTTGATTTGCATGTAATAAGTAAAAATTAAATAATCTTAGACGCCGTCTGCTTCGTCGTAAGTCAGAATCGCTCATAATTATCGGGCCATTTTTTGTGATTACATCATCGCTTTAAGCGACACTCGTTAAAGTCACTCGGCGTCCTTCATGATTAGTTCCCGACGTTATCGTCCTTTGCTATCATCGCCGTTATTTCGTTCCCGAATGCAAATGGGATTCTTGTCGAACGTTCAGCTTGACAGATGAGGAAAATTCTTGATACTCGTCAAGTCACGTGACGATCGTTACGACTATTATTCCACGTCTATAGTTTTATAGCTATTTTCCACACTTGGAATTTATGCGCGACCAATCGATGCGCGATCGATTACAATATATGTCTATCCCTGATTAAACGTAATCAGTAATAAATCGCGCTTAAATTAGAAACGTCATTAGAGATGCGATGATAAGAAATTTAGTACGTTTGGAATAAGCTGTAAATGCATGTACGATTTTATTTCTCCAATAAATCATGCATTAATAAGATATTCTTAATAGCTGTTCCAGCTGCAATCAGTGCCGAAGACCGATACAACTTCTTTAACATCGATCTCCTGCAGGTGAGGAAGATTTTTAGAAAAATGATACGATAGAAAAGACGTAAGATATTTTTCATTTCCGGATAAAATGATTGAATGAAATAGAATGAATGAGACTTGAAAAGCGTGGATAAAAATTTGGCACTGTAAATTTCTAAACTCGGTGTTAATTTTGAAGTTCTAGCTTCTTATAACTTCTTAGTTCCAATCTTTCACACTTTACATATCGATTTAACATTTTTACTCCCGACTGCTGCCAACCGTAGTTACGTTTCAGTCTCATTCATTTTTTATATTTTACTTTTCCGAATAAGAGATTCTTATTTATAAATTAAGGTATATATATGTATATATGTGTATAAAAATGGTTATGTTCATGAAAATTTTGTGATGATGGCCGTAGACAGTAAACAAGTACGTTGAAGGTAATCTGATACTATCTCCCGCCAGCGCGAAAATCGCCCTTACAAGTCTAGTGGAAGGCACAGGTAGTCGAACACGTCATGAACTTCTCGCAGCTCTGAGATTACCGCCAGAGGAATACATCATTAGGAGAATAGCGAGACGCGCTCTTACGCCTCTAAAAGTATATTAGAATTATTAACTTAAACTTTTTAAATATTGAAATTGGTAATATAATAATTTCAATACCGTGAATGTAAATTAATTATATTTGTTCACGGTAACAAAATTGATTTTGAATTAACATAAAAAATTCATCAAAACTGTACCGATCGATGCGGTTTTTTCTTTGTCTGACTTTTTTTATTTTCGTATTTTTCAGAGCTATGAAGCCGGCACCGAAATCGACGTAGCGACTCGCTTGTGGATCAATCCGACTCTCACGGCATCTGCTAATTATATGACTGCCTTGGATAATTATTATGGAACCGATATTCGACAGTTGAATTTCCATAATGGAAACAACGCGGCCAGTCTCATCAATAGCTGGGTTCGTGAGAAGACACGGAATAACATCAAATCAATCGTCCAGCCTGGTACTTAACTTAAATTGAGAATATTGAGACTATCAGAAGATGCTTTCTCTCTTCAAACAAGTAATTTCGAGTTTTCGCATTTCTGAAATGTCTCCTCCGGCTTTGAAGCTATTGATTCGTCCAGGTTTAAAAGCATCTTATCGTTGTTTCAGGTACTCTGAGCGCCGATACACAGATGCTGTTAACTTCGGCCTTATATTTCAAAGGACGCTGGTTGAAATCCTTTGATAGGGACGCCACGCGTATACGATGTTTCCGTGTTCCTCAAAGCGGCTGTCAGGACGTTCCTATGATGGAGAACACTTCCAAGTATCGATATGGCTATATAGCTTCTCTTGCGGCTGACGTGGTGGAAATCCCGTACTCGGTAAGATTTGGTTTTTATATTCTTATCAGTAAGTTAGCACGAAGGCTTTGACGCTTTTACGAAGAACTTAGTCCCATCGTAGTTATCCAAGATATTTTTGTCAAAGTAATGTTATTTGTCTAAAAAAATATAAAAGAAAAACAAATTTTACATAATATTGTAAGTACACAATGTAAAATTTATCATTTTTCTATGTTAATTCGATATAGAGAAGTTTTTTTTGAACAAAGATATTAATAAATATATCGAAAATTAAAAATAAACGTTTTTTAAGAATGTTTATTGTATATGTTATATTATATGTGAAGCTGGCTCATGAAATTGAGGATATTTCAGAATAACAGGACATCTATGCTGATATTCCTTCCATCCCACGAGGAGAGCGACCCGTATCTCCAGATCTTACCCAAAGATCTGTCGTATGTACCGATGAGAACGCTGCTTGCTAGTCTCAACGAAACCGAATTGATACTCTCTATTCCGCGATTTAGCATCGAGAGCAAACTAAATTTACGTGCACCCTTAATGCAGGTAAGTATTAATGACATTTAGATATATTTAATATATTAACTTGTATGTATAATATCATAATTATTAATGTTCATTAATATATGATACGAACAATTTTTATTTTTTCCTATGATAAAATTATAACTACTATCCCTACATCGTTATTAACTGGAATTATTAATAGCAAAGTACATAATTATTTTTCTTATAGATGATTATTATAGCTATCATTAATGTCACTATGTATCATTAGAAAAGTTAAATCAAATCAAGAAATGTCTTCTGTTTCAGATGGGCGTACAGGACCTTTTCAGTCCAACAGCAAATTTCACTGGGATCGTATCTAACGAATATTTACGAGTAGGAGATATAATTCAAAATGCTAAGATAGTGGTTGACGAAGAAGGAACCATCGCTGCCGCAGTGACAGGTATGTACACTGTAATTTAATGACTCCTTTCATGCATTGCAACTTGCAGATCTCTATGCTAATACTTATTAAATTGCAGAACTTGCGATTGTACCACTCATGGGTAACATGGTGCCAACTTTCGTAGCAAATAGGCCATTTGTCTTTGTCATCGTCGATCTGCTAACGACCGAGTCTCTCTTCGCTGGTCGTTATATGGGCCCTAATGCAGGCAATCCCACAAGTTCCGGTTAGAAATAAGCCTAATACTCATCTACAGTCGTTTTTATACTTAAAAAGTGCTTAAAATATAAAAGACTCCTATATAATACTGCTTTTTATGACAAAAACGTCGTTTCTGTTACAACTACAGAATAATTGTTTACTCTTTTATATATAATAAAATAAATGAATTGAAATAAAAATATAATAGATGTATGACTCATACCTTATTATATGTATATATCTTGCGACATGAGATAAAAATTGCAGAAACTGAATAAATTCACTAATGTTAACTCACATAATTTATTATTTATTTACATATCCAGAGGTAGAGCATATATCTATAGATCTAAGACATATTGTCCCTAAAATATCCCGTTCAATTCTCTTATTCGTATTTGTGCTTGATGTCCTTCCATTGTTTCTGAAAGAAGAAGCAAATGTCTGTTATGCAATCAATGTCCCGTGTTTCCTGCAGTTCTCAGAACATAAATTAAAATGCGTCATTTCACATGTTACGCGTTAATTCGCAGATTAAAATATACAACGCAAGTTTCTTTATTATCCAACATTTCACTTTTTTGCGAAATATTATGTTATTCAATCGAACGTTTTCCGTGACATAACCTCACTTTAACTCGCTAACCTTAATCGGAGAAATCGATACTGCGATGTCAAATAAGTGTACGTGATGTCGTATAAAACGTAAAGAGGAAAGCAAAAGCAGGTGCACACTCACCCCTCTGTTAATAGTGTCGAAAATCTTCTCAGAAGCCATGTCGAAACCTCTTTCGAACATGAAGGCGGAGGCTAGAACGGTAATCGTAAACGTAGACGTGCGTTTGAGAACGAGATTGTATAGCGTGCCGCCGAGACTCATTTTTGTGTTTTAATTTCTGCTCTTGCAGAATTCTCGCTTGCAGAAAAACAGTCGCGAGCTAGTCGGAGCGGAAAGCAGACGTACTCCGTACGACCACGGTAAATAGCAACTTCTCTCTGAACTCTGAAGTTGTCGCGCAAGCAGAAGCGACGTTCCGCGGGCGGCAACTTCAAGTGATACATGATATTCAAACGACATTCGTTCACGAAAAATGGTGAACACCTGTGTAGAAAAGACTAAAAGTCTTTTTATATAATAATAAGTTTAATAATAATAAGTTTAAATTTAGATTAAAAGTTCAAAGTTTAAACTCTGCTCAGATACATTTGATTGTTTATAGTACGTAATAGAAGAACAAATAATATATGTATAAAACTGGGTTCTACTATAGATTCTGTTTTATTAAAGGATTCCAAGGAACGTTTATAAATTTGCATAAAGTTGTAGTTTACACCATTATTGAAAAACCGGATCTAACTAGTCTTTCACGAAACTTTCGTGAAAAATAATTCATATTGCTTAAAAAATTCATACATAATCGCATTCATGACGATATGTATATGTATGTACATACCTATGTACAGGATGTTCGTTTATAAATGTCCGAATAAATATCTCAACTGGTTGAAGTTACAAGAAAGTTTAACAAGAGAAATTTGTATGGTTTTAGTCTGCAACAAAACGTATATAAAGGAATTTTTTTATTTATAACTTCTCCGAGTTATAAAGGAGATCATCATTTTTTAAATGTATACCTATATATTTTTTTACATATTTAGATAGTAGAAGACAAAAGGAATTAAAATCATCATATTTAGTGATAAATTGCTATCACGCATCGTTTACCGAAATATCGGTATCAAGTGCGGCATTAAGTGCGTTGCAAGCATTTTCAAATTAGAATTCGAATGTCGAAATGGTTGAAAAAATAAACAAACTATTTTTTACGAAACATTTATTAAGACATAAATTGCTCATACTATTAAGACATAAATACCGTTAAAAATAATTGTATAGCAATTAATAAAATGAATTTTTAAAGATAAAACTTTGCTCTATCTGACAGTATAACTGCGAATATTTTCTTAACATTGTAGACACATTAAAAATATAGTTGAAGATATTGATAAAAATTTGCAATTTTTTATTTTTTTATTCAGACCCAAAAATAAATAATTCAAAATATGGAAACTATCCGAAACTATTTGAATTTGCAAATATATCCGGAGCGCGATTACATCGAATAAAGTAATAAACAACTTATTATTATAATACATACAACTGAGGACGTGGCATCATTGCATATATTTAGTGATCGTCTCTCGGATGTATTTGAAAATTCAGATAGTTCCAGATAATTTTGACATTTTGAACGTTAAGATCCGGATTATCCGGATAGTTGAAGGATCCAAACTTGAATAATCAGATAATATCATAAATGCGAATTGTCCGGATATCCGCGGCAAATATTCGAAAATTCGACATATTTACTGTCTTAATATTGTTTTATAATTTTAATATAAAATATTTCTTTAATTGAAAAAATATTTTAATATTTAACTTAGATATGCTGATATTTGCGAATTAAATATATTGCACTAAATATTGTTATAACAATAAACGATTGGATTCAAAGATTAATATTTCTCTGCGTATATTTTCTTTATTATTTTTCTTTTTCTTGTTTTCTTCCTTTAAAATCGGCGTGCAGTCTAAATAATAAAAAAATATAATATAAAATAAATATAGAAATATTAATGTATATCTCACAAAAATATTAATAAATATAAAATTTAAATGGCCAGAAATGTCCATATGCATCTATTCTATATCATATTTTATATCGGTCGCGTTATTTATTTATAATAACTTCTTCTCTCTCAATATATTATAATTATTTGGAGCAGGTGTAATAATAAATTAAATTATGTTTCCCATAAATTTTGCAAGTCATTGTAATTTCTTCATTGGCTATTATGTATTTATGCATTCTATTAACTTATGTTTCGTCAGAGTACGTTATATTAAATATGCATTTAGTATGCTTGAGATGAGCCAACTGACGTCACTGCGATGTCACAATCCATTGACAATCGGTCGTGTCAGCGCGTTTCCATCGTTATAAGTCGACCTCTTTAACCGACTTAAAAATTTATCCATGACCTCGGCTACCTTGATTATATCTCATTGACGATAAAAGCGTTAATGATATCGTTGTTTCGAAATATCGAAGAATAGAAATTAGAGGACTGAAAACGTTGATATATTTTTATATTTATATGCATGTATATATGTATATATTATATATACAAATATTTTTATTTTACAAAATCTTATGTGAACTTATAACAAGAGATATTTTGTAACAATAACGACTATACGATACTTTCATATGACGCTCGCATATTCACTGTACATACATCATTTCAATTTCATCACGTGATCATATCCGTTTCAAACTGAAATCTTTTCTTTAGTCTTACGCAAAGATTGAGTATCTGATTGAGTATCTGATTGAGAGAAATTATTGTGAGAGTGTTTAACATCCGATCTATTAACTCAGTTGATTAAAGCGTCTAAATAATTAATGCGAAGATCGTGAATTTGATCCCCTTATGGGTCAGTTAATTTTTTTTATTGATTTTTTCCCGATCCAATGATCTCTATAATTTTGACATAATTTTCAGTAATATTAAAAGAATGAGAATATAGAAAACAAATACCGTTTCTAATAAAGAATAATTAATGTTGCTCTTCGAATCAATGATGTCAAGGACCGTAAGAGTACAGAGTATGTTTATTACGATTCTCTGACAGAACGTCCGACTCATTTGTCTAATTATAAATCACGTATATTAATCATCGATAAAACTCCGTATCTGATTGAAAGGAATTGTGATTGTATTTAATATTTGGTCCATTAGCTGAGTTGGTTAGAGCGTCGCGCTAAATAATAATGTGAAGGTCGTGGATTTTATTCCCTCATGGGCCAGTTTATTTCTTTTTTTTTAATCTCTGATTTTCTTTCTTTCTTTAGATAAACCGCTACAGTCATTGATCGACGCTTCGAAAGCTCATATCCATTTCTACCGACGTGTAGATCAACTTTAATCTCGATTTAACTTACCTTTTATCTCTTTTTAAGTCTTAAAATTAGAAAAAAGTAAGTTAAATTTAAAATTAATCCACATTGATTGGACACGGGGACGAGTTCTTCCAGTTAACGTCCGCTAACGACTCGTATTTGTTCGCAACGAGTTACTTAAATAGCATAGTTGCATCTCGATCTGTTCAATATGCATCGCCATATACTCGCGCATTGCCATACGGACGGCGCACGCGGGCACGCATGATCGCGCACGCATGTCCATCGCATCTACGTCGCAACTGTCAACAAAATAAAACGCTTTCTCTCAACTGCCTGAGAGCCCTTTGGTTCGCTCGTGGTTCATGCGCGTGTCTACAGAATATCTAACAGTAAAAACAAAGTACGATTATCAGGCATAAATTATCAAGTATAAAATATGTTCTTCTTTTAATCCTCTTGCGAAACAGGGGCTATTTAACAGGCGCTTCTTCCTCTGTGTTCGTCGATGACGACAAATCGCAACGCGCGCGACGAAATGCTGATTCGTGAAACGAGTAGAATTGACAGGTGCGTGAGCACGCTCGTGGGCTTAATCGGATTGCGTAAAGCCGTAAGCTCGCGCATCGACTTTGACTCACTTTCGCTTCTGTGGTAACAATCTTTCTGGCCGTTTCGCGATAAATAATTGTTTTTATTTTCATCGTTATTCTGTCGAAATCGAAAACTGATGCAAAATCAGGGAGAATTCAATGGTTGAACGTTCGGAGGAATTAAGCTTAAAATTCAGCTTTTTGTTAGACAGACAAAAGAATAACGATTATTTCACGAGATTTAAATACTTTCATTAGAACATTTTGATTACTTAAGTTTTACTAATTAGCAAGATGCATTAAGAAATAGAAAAAGTATATTTCTTCGTAAGCACAGTTCTCAGTTTTTTTTTTAGAACGTTGTTACTTTCCAATACTTTCACTTAATCGCTACTGTAAAAGGAAGTAACGAATTGTCAATCCTACGAAGTAAGTTTTTTTTTAAATATTATCCATATACTACAGTTGTTAACTCATTCGGCCAGAAGAATTAGACTCATGATCTATGATTTGAGTCAAAATACGCATCCACGAACGGGAAACACATCTATGTTATACTGATTTTTTAATTTATGTATACAGCACATTTACTGAATTTAAAATATTCTACATATAATTCCATATCGTAGCATTAATATTAAAAATCAAGTATTGATCGAATTTAACTCTTCTTTCAAATAACATCCACAAAAGCTACTTTGGACGCAAGGTAACGCATGATTACATACAATTTATCTGCGTGCAGATCACCGAAGTCGGAGAATACGATCGAATTGCCGCTGTTCTATTCTACCCCTACCGCATTTCGTGTCGCTCATACATTATGTTTCTGTTTCGCAATAGCCTGTTGTGTACACAGGGTTACGACATGGCTCTCCGCTAATTCTTCCATACCTTTTTGACGAAAGTTTCACGCTTCTCTAAGAGTCCAGTCGCGTTTTTTTCCTTAAAAAAACACAAAATATCGCCCTCCACCGTTCAGTCCCGCAATCTTCAAAACGCCGTCGTCTTGAATTTCGGGCTCAGTTTCTATTATTTCTATCACACTTTTGGATAAAGAAAATCGAAGAACGTAGATATAGCCATCCAGGACAACCTCATGGTGACGTAGGCTAGGATAACTTTCAACACTTGATGGCTCCAGTATAATCTACAACATGAATTGTTTTCTATTTTATTTTTTTTCATACCTAAACAATGAAATTAGATATACCTATTAATAGTTTTAATACAAAAATCTAATAGAAGGTTTTAAAATATTTCCAGTTTTAAGCATACAAAAAGGAATAAAAATAAAGTTTAAAAATTGTGTTCTATCTTTCTCGTACAAATTGAAGGCAATTTAAAAACTAACCATTCAAAATATGGCAACGTAGTAAAGAAGAAAATTTAAAAATATAACATATTATAATACAATTTATTATTGAAAATAAAGCAAATCTATCAGAGGATCAAGTATATATGATATTTTTTTTTAAATTACAATTACAAACGAATGTTTCAACATTTAAAAATCAAAGACAAGAAGTTAAATAAAAATTGTTCAATTTGTTGTCAATATACGTATATGTATATACAAGCCAAAAAATAGAAATACCAAGGATATATATCAAAATTATTAAAAGTTTTCATACCTTTGCCATTTGATGCGTGCCTGCGGCAAGGTGTCTAAGGGATCTTTAATGAGGTACACTCTTATTCCACTAATATACGTCTCGAAGTAAACATTCCAATTGACATCTCGTATATCGCAATAGAATTTTTCACGGTCTTTGAACGTGAGCTTCGCCATCAGTGCGTGTAACCGGTCATTGGTAAACTTCCATTCTTGCGTGGCGAAGTAGTTCAGTACATCCATAAATTTGTGTATCTTCTTGTAAACCTTAAGTAACCTTCAATACACAATCTGTATTAAACAGTGATCCGCATAAATATGAAATAAAAAAAAAAGCGGGAAGCAATTCGCTCTTTTACGATTATTATTTTAAATTATTTCAAGTTGTTCAACTGTATATTATTAATTTTAAAAACTATTTCTTAAAATATTTTGAATATTACATATTAATAAATAGAATTTGTTTCTTTAAGTAATGGCATTACTAATTTGCATGGCCTTTATTCTTAAAGAAAGATTATTTTTTGGATACATATATGGAAAATTCATTACTTTCTTTCTTTCTGATTTTGATATTAATTCTTTTATTATTACCTCGGTTGTCTTCCTATGCAGACAGTTGCGGTGTCGATCAGCAAAGCTGGAAGCAAGTGCCAGAAATATACGAAAAAGAGATGGATCATTCTGTGCTTATTGTTTCTGAAACTGTAGTACCAAACCGCCCTGATGGAAGGAATTTCGAGACCATGTTTTGCTGACATATCCTTCAGTTGGTCATAAGTTATCGGATTATCCGTAGCCACGTAATTATAAATCGGAATGTCGCTGCGCGTTTTGTTATTCGATCTGAAATGATGATGCAACATTATGTGATTATGCAGTCCATGTGAAATACTTTAAATTCGCATAGCTGCCGTAGTAAACACACAAAATGTATACAAAATGCAAATGTAATGTGAAAGTATTTCGAATTCAAGTTTTTTGTACACGGAGAAAAAAGATGTAGTAGACCTAACGAAAAATATTTAGTTGTAAGCGGATAGCGGCATCACTCTACTTATCTTTTTGCGATAGTATATGATTGTAGTGTTATGTATATGATTCGTATAAATTATTTACTTTGGTGTGTCAACTACGTCAATGTAGTTACATGTGATCTAATTGTGACAACCAGAAATTGGTTGAGGAATTATTTAACATAGAAAGGCTAATCTATCTACGTAGTTGCATCAATCAGAATGATCAATTTGACCAATCATCTCTCAATGGGTTAATAACAGTTAATAAAAAATATGTAGTATTTTTTATGTACAATTTCATTAGATTAATTTGCGTAGCCGAGGTACTAAGGTCGAAGACTATCCACGTCGCGGACTCGGATTTAATTCCAGTCCTGTACGGTTTTTCTGTTACAATAACCTACGAGCGAACTAAATGATGTAGTTGCTATTAAAACATTCGTAGTTGCAGTGTTAAAAAATAGTTTGATGAAATTAAGGATCATCACTGTTGCAATAAAAGTCACTCAGCCATTGTTCTGTAATTGGAACAACCACATAATTAGGTGTTCCGTATTTTACTACTGAATCTGGTTGGCACAATTAGATTTTTGTATGAGTCAACCATATTGTTTTTTCCGCGTAGTGTTACACATATAGAATTATACACAGATTTACAAACTATAAACCGGTCAACTGCTTTTGCCCACCTGACATCAATTTTACTCGTAATAAAAAGTTTTATAACTTCGATCACAGTTGCTTTAACTCAATTGTGACCGAAGTTATAAAACTTTTTGTAACGAATAAAATTGACGTCAGGTGGGCAAAAGCAATTGACCGGTATTGTATATATATATAAAATATAAAATAAAAAAATGCATATATTATATATGTATAATATATGCATTTTTTTGTGTAGATAATATCAAGAGTCGCGTAAAATTAAAAGTGTCGTAATTAATAACGAATTTGATTGGTCGCACTAGCGCGCATTCAGTGGACATTAAAGACGTTGTACATTGATCTAATCTGAAAAGAAATATCTTGAATAATAAAATGCCCAATAAATATTTTTAAAAATAGCACAATAGCACGATAAAACGAATGTTTCGGTTTTTAACATGTTTCTATATTTATGTTAAGCATTCATCTTTACGTCGATTTATGTACAACGGCTTTAATGTGCACTGAGTGCGCACTAATGCGACCAACCAGATTCGCTATAAATCAAATCAGTAGATACATTAAATATTATTTAATGAATCTACTATCATTCTGCATTATGTCGTGTCAAATGTACACATGTTGTAGGAAAGAGATAAATATAATAGTGAGTACCTTTGATCGTTCGCTACGTCCCACGCACATGCGATTAGAGCGTTAACTGCTAAATCGGCAGGTACCACGTTCGCATGTACCGAACCGTCACAATGGATCGATCGCAGCAATCCAGTTCCAGCACCGGCTGCAACTCCCGTTGGACCGTATAGATTGTCGATCCAACCCCGCGTTGGCTCCCGATATGTTGAGATCACTGGAAGTATAATTGCAAATTATTTGTAAAACTTGAACAATACTTTGCAGTTTTTAGTTAGATTTGTTAAACTAACTGCAAATGCGTTATTATTACGATTAAATATTATAATGTAATTGTAATTAATATTTTATTTATACATAATTATCAATTATACTATTATAATTATATTATTAGAATGATTTAATTATTCTTTAAAATTGTTTTTTTTTTCTATAAAGATTTGTCAGAATTTCTTAAAAGCTCTTATTGTATTTTAATTATATATTACTTTTTAAAATACTCTATATGTACATATAATATTAATAAATCAATATAATATAGTATTTTGTCTAATTTTGAAAATTGTTATGAGTAAAAATGATAAGCTATTCGAACCTATAGCAGGACGAAATATGCCAATCGGCAAGTCGTTAGCTTGTTTCTTGATTACATTTTCGGCAACTGCTTTCGTGAAGGTATAGGTATTTGGCCATTTTCCTAATAATCTACAAAAAATAGACAATAAAATCTCCTTTTCATTCTGTCTAACATGTATTGAAAGAATATTGAATCAAGAAAAAGTGTTACGTACTGCGGAGTTATATCTTCAGCCAGCTTATCTTCTATACATTCTATCAACGCAATTAATTTATCAGAATCCATTGGCGGGTCATAAAACTTCTCCTCGATTACACTTTGCGGACAATTTGCATACGCAGTGGACACATGTATAAAGGACTGGAAGAATTGCATAATGGCGCCGTTTAGTTAAACACGAACATGTATGTATAAGCAATCATAACGTATGACATGTCAAGAAAAGCCGACCAATGATAACTTTCTGACTCTGTTTGATTTAGAAACAAGAGGGGATACATTGTAATTTCAAAGAAAACTCATCGAGTTGGACGAGTAACAAAATGTAATTATTATATAGCTTCTCTTTTCACAAACGTTTGGAGTTTTCATGAACGTATAATACCTTCAAGTTCGTGATCTCTTTGCAGAGATTTATAACGTCCCTCGTACTTCTGACGTTAATGGGCACTGCTAACTTCAACTTCTCATCAAATCTGACCGTAGCCGCGACGTGGAAAACGATCGAAACTTCGCGGATGAGAGTGGCCCGATCTTGCGAGGATATTCCGAGATTCGGTTGACTACAGTCTCCCGCTATGGCGACGATCTGATGTCGGAACTTGGGCTGTTCATCTCTAAGCTTTGCAAATAACTGCACAAAATAAAATAATACTTAAGCTATAAATGATTAAATTAAGAAAGATATTCTCTACTATCTCGTTTCGATATCAATTCGACATGATAATAAAAGAAAAAACTGACTAAAAAAATTTTGTTCAAATTAAGTAGAGGAAGCCCATAAAAAAATAATTAATGACAAATCGGTTATTTAAAAAGAAATCTTCTGGAAGACAAATGAGGCGCTGACGCAAAAGTATTTGGTGTCCATTAATGACGCACGTATTATATATGGAAATTTATGTAGCATACGTAGAGCGGATAATGGCAAGTGTGTGTTTGACTTGTCTCCTCCAATTATTATATTTCAATATTATCGGATTGAAATCAAAGAAATTATTAAATCGCTTAATTCAAAGCAAGATTTAGTTAATTCAAAATGTAATTCTGTTAACAACAAATTTTCCAAACATTTCGAGGACAGGATCCACTTGTTTCTAGAGGAATACTCACCGTGTCGTCAAAGATCTCTTCGGTGCGTTGGTGCACATCTTTGCCTTTCTTCGGACGCACCAGCAAGTAGATCGACGTTACTCCGGGACACGTTCTGAGCAGCTTCTCGATGAGCAATTTGCCCATGAAACCAGTGCCGCCGGTGATAAAAATACTCTGGCCATAATAAAACTCCTGGATCGGTGATAGTTTCTCGTTGACCGCCGAATTCTCCGTCGGTGATTCTGGTATACAGTCTGACTCGACGATGGTCACCTCCTGCCCATCGATTCGATCCAAGAGCACCTCCACCATCTCTTCTACGGCTGTGTACCTGCAATGAAGGAAAGAGCCACGTTTTCTTTCTACCGGCCACGATTCAACTTTATATCCAATTCGTATTCGCGATTTGGCGCGTTACGAGCCGCCGCGTCGAATTTAAAGATGACTCTTCCTTTTGCGTGAGCCGTCTCGATTGATTAGCCGTCTTGCGTCGCGTTTCGCCTCACTCATTATCACCTGTACGTGGACAAGGCAAACTCGCGAACATCAACATCGTCCATATAACAAGATAGATACGTGATGGATATAGAAATCGTAATTGCGATTTCTTTATCGTGCAAAACCACGTATTTTCGGAGTACGGATTGGAGGCTTTTCAGTCTCCGCCTTTCCTACATCGAAGTTTCAAAAATGAAATATTTCTCGGGCGCGATATCGTTAAAAACGGATATCGTGATTCATTCTTTAACAGACATAGGATCGCGTGTTCCAAGAATAGATTAAAAGGATACATTTATCTTTCTTTCTCAAAGCGTTTGTCTTGAAAATAAAATATCTGTTGCATACAAGGTTACAAATCAAAATACTAAGCTGTGTATTCATCAATCACACTCAAAAGATTTTTTTTCATATTAAAAGTAATTTTATAGAGAAACGGGATTAATATGTACACACAAAAAAATGAATTCTTGACTCATGCATATTTTTATTCTTGAATGCTATTGCTTTTATTGGAGCATAAAATGCTCTCTTTGGTTAAAAATGTTCACTTACATCAATAATATATAAGTTTACGCAAAGTATATTTTATCCTCAAGACGATTATAATCTTTGAAAACTATTTATTCTTGGATTAAGAATCACATATACTTGGAAGCCACATTTCCATATCCGATGCCCATTGATTTTCGCGTTAGTCCATAAATTCGGCCTGCTACTTAACAGCTCAAAATGAACGTAAGTGATAGTGATAATTTTGTAGAAATATTATTAAATTCATGAAATATATCGCAAGTTATTCAAATATTTAAAAGTAAGTAAATATTTATTTACTTAACTACCAATATTTTTGTCGGATACATTGTAATTCAATATATTAATTTTAAAACGACGCGACGCGCGCGGCGGACTGTAGTGAGTTCATTATGTCAGCTGCATCTTATTTTTTAATTAAAATAAATTTCGCTTTCAATTAAGAATATTTTTACTTTATGTTAAAAATAATTTATTCTGAATTTAAAGTTATTTAACTTGGCGCTATTTTAAGGAAAAAATATTCTTAAATCAAGGCATATTTGCATTTCATTAAGAATTCATTTTTTTTGGTGCGATGCATTTACAAACTTATTTTGTCTGTTTTATATTATCTGTGATATTATCGACGTGAAAAATAAAGGTGATAAACATCATTTAAAAGAAATTAGTGTCATGTTAGAATAGGTATGTCTATGTGCGAAGGATATCTTTCATCTCACATTTTATACAATAAATAGACGTCTACTGATCATATATCTTCCATTTCTTCGAAGAATCTAAATATAGAACCATGTTTTATTTAAACAAAAATATATATCCATATTCTGGAATGCGCTCAGATTTGTTTATAACTTGGTAATACCCAAAAAAAATTTTTAATATACGTGGAATCCTTTAAATCTTAGAGGATTTTATTCTTATTTTGACCTAAAGAGAATTCCTTTGAAATCAAGAGAAAAATACTGTAAACAAGAGTATTTAAGATAGAAAAAAGTATTTTTTATTTTATTGAAAGAGGAATATATGTTTGCTGTAAAACAGTGAACTTAGAATATGAGATTATAGGGATTATAGAGAAAATCAATTTGAACGTAAAATACTTCTTTTTTATGAAGGCATCCGTTACGAAATACAAATTTCTGATATTATCCGATATCTGTATATGCGATATCAATGAAAACACGATTCACAATCAACGCATTCAAAATACTGGTTACAGAGTGCCAATTTGTTGGGGAAAATTCAATGAGCTTCATTGGAAATCTTATTGCCTCTGCTGTATAATTCTTATGCAACAACTCATCGATGTTTTATCGTCCAAATGTATACTTTGCCGGTGTGGAAAAAACAAACATTGCAGAAACCGTGTTTTCACAGTGAAGAAATACCCGCCGTGCACTCCCCTGTATAGCAACCCGTTAGGAGGATACGTCGTCTTCCAAATATCTCGCTGACAGAGGAAAAAGCAAATATCCTCTCTCGATGAAGGACGCCGTTCCTCGAAGCGGATCCCACCGCCCGGCTACGTTTGAACAAGAGGCTCGCAGCTCGTGCCTCTTCGTCGACGGCAATGCGCACGTTTATGCGGTATGTACATTCCGTCGGAAAGCGACGTGTTTGCCGAGTCGCTTTTTCAAGAGCTCCTTCCGATATGCACCGGAGTGCATGCAAAGTCGATTATGCCGTTACCGGTAATGCATGCAACACCGCGACATCCGTGATTAGCGTGAAACGAGCGACGGTGTTTGCTGCAGCATGAAACATTAACGCGGGACACCTGCGTGCGAAATGCGAGGGGAATCATTTTTTATTACGTTCGATCGGACAAAAGATTTCGCACACCCACCTGTCGCTCGAAGTGACGCGGCACGTAGACTAGACCTGCGCTTTTCCTTTTTTTTTTTTCCTTCGGAACGAAGCCGGATGGGAAAAATCATTGCGCTCCATTACCATTAATCTCCTGTCGGCTCCCTTCGTCCGTTTCTCGGATTTTTGTTTTCGCAATTTACCGCCTACGACTTACCTCGTCGCGTGAATAATGCATTACCGAAGTGGTGCATTCTGCCACGATCGCTCGAATATCTATCGTCGTAATAAAAAAAAGTCACTTCATGAAAGGAATAACGTGGCATTTATCTCGTGCTTCATGGATGTTTTGAATCGTCTTGTTCTCTTTTGGGGACTGAGATTCTTTCATGAAATGGCGACACTCGTCTCTTTCTGAGCATTTTTAGATCCTTCCAATTTCATAATGCCAAAACAGCTATTTTTCATAAATTAGAGATTAAATCCTGTATTACATAAGCGTGTGTAACAGAGAATATATATGTCGTGTCCCATATAATTTAACTCATCTCAATATTTATATGATTGCAGGTTAGACGTGGTTTTTTATTCTAATAAATATGTATTTATTAGAATGAGAAACCAATCACATAAATATTGAGATAAGTTTTTTATATACTACATAGTATCGCCGTTAAAAAGGCAACAGATTATACCGTAAAAAATTATTTTATAATACCAGAACAGCTATTTTTTATAAATTTGAGATTAAATCCTGTATTGTATAAGCGTTTGTAACAGAGAATATGTTTTGTCGCATATAATTTAGTTCATCTCAATACTTATATGATTGGTTAGACGTGGTTTCTCATTCTAATAAATATGTAGTATCGCCGTTAAAAGGGCAACAGATTATGAAAACTTTGTAAAATTATGTAAATATCTAATATGAAGACCATGAAAAATTACGTTCAGCTACAGAATAGCAGCATCGAGAAGAGAAACATAAATGAGGTCTTTTACGTCCGTTCTGCATCATAAATCATTTGATTTTGTAAAAGAGTGACAGTAATTATACAATTAATATTAAAGACCTACAGTATTGATTTACAGTATTAATAAAAGTTATTTAATATCGAATATGAATACGACGTTTATCATTCGTCTTTGCATATTGATTGCTGATATTTTGTCATATGGATTCTTGAAATCCATCTTTTATAAAAAAAATGACAAAATGACACTCATCGATTTGATGAAGACCGTGTGAGAACGCGTTTCAAAGCAAACTTAAATTTCAATTTTAAACCAAATTCAATTTTAAGTTTACAGAAGCTCGTGTAATTTTGACGAGATCAGATTTTTCACATAAAACAATAACGTTAAACTTCAAATGCTGCAAATCGATTCTCTGTATTTATTACCGCACCACTGATAAAAGAACTTTTTTTTTTCGTTCATACCTGTTAATCAAATCCAAGTTTCCAATAAAGAAGTGGCCTTGCGCCTAAGATTTACAATGCTTAAGATATTTACATAAGTGAAAAATTACAGAGAAACATTGTGAAAAACCGTGAACAATAAAATACGCGAATTGAATAGGTATTTGTAATTTCCGTGTACTACGATGGAACAACGATGAATGCGTTAATGAATACTTCACAGGTACTTCACGGTAAGAGCAGAAAATTATTCAACTGTCGTCGCTTCAGACATTCATTTTAAAACGATTACTCTTACTTTTAGTTAGACGTATTTCACTTTTATTTCACGATAATTAAGATACGTATACATATCCGGCAAGCGTTCATCTAAATTCATAAACATCTGCTCCCTAAATTTCTTAGAGTGAAATATAGCTCTAATCGAGTGAATATTCATTTCAAGCGATAGTGAAAATACTGCCACTAAACAGTTAAAATACACTTTTCGCAAAAGTAACTGTTTCACTCTATACAGTGTAGAGTGAAATTTTATTATTCGTTTCGAAGTGAATAATTCACTGAATCAACGAATAAAGTTCTCACTGTTTCATGAAGCGAATTTTTTATTCAATTGTTAGGGGTAAACATATTCACTCTTGGCAAGTACAAATTTCAATTCTAAGCCAACTTTCACACAAAGATAGCAAGCTACGTATAACATGAAGCTTCGAGTAGTTGAAATGAGAAACAATGCCATTGCTTTTCACTTCAACTAATCGAAGCTGCACGTCACAAATAGCCTGCTATCTCAGTGTAAAAGCCGGCTAAGTCTCTTTATTTCATAGCCTAAACTAGAAACACAATCTAACTTACAAGCTATTCTTCATCTAACACGCGTTTGGTAAATAAAACTACATAAATTCTTAGATAAAAGGACTTTCCTCTGGAAGAAACGTTGGAAGAATTTCTATATTAATTATATCAATTTGTTCAAAATATGTATACCAACTTTTGTGCCAAGTACGTACGACTAATGTCGAGAAACAGCGAGACGATAGTAACGACGGTTTTTGCTAATATGGCAAGCAGGCTTATGCGTGCTTTACTCACTCTTCACGCGAATGAAAATATTCACTCTACACTGTATAGAGTGAAGATATCACTCTACAAAATAGAGCACACACATATTCACTCCATTTACACTCTACAACAAAAAGTAAAAGAATTCACACCACATGAGTGAAAAGTCAATCAAATTCGAGTGATTCGACGGATCACTCAAGTTTTTGAGTGAATTATCGCTCTAAGAAATTTAGAGAGTAAATTTATCGAATAATTCCGATTTTTATCCATTATCGATTTTTCAGCACACTAATCAAGGCAACGTTGATTAAGTCTACCAAATTAATTATAATACGCAAGACAAATTCAATGGAGAGAGAGGAGATGAGGAGATGCGAATCTTACGCATACCAGAAACACGCCCAGGTGAAAGTCGATCGTGAACTTCGGCGTTTCTTTTCTATGGAATAAAAGTCTGAATGGACAGCCGTCTTAACGTGTCAGGTTGTATAGGTGTAATGACGAAATGAAAAGAAAGCTCAAGCGACAGGCGAACAGTGCAGAGGCGTTCTATAGTACTACGAGACTCTGGAAATTAGAAATCTTCTTTTCTCTATATTATATAATTGAGATGTAAATTTTTCTTCAAAAATCTTTAAAAGAAAAATAAAATGCAAAAATTATGAAATTCGTAGCCGTTTTAATGTCAATGGTATCATAATGTTAATATTATGACACAATAAATATTATAATAGTAATCAATTAAGTCACTTTTAAACTTGAAGACCCGCGAAAGATGTCACAATAAGAAACGTAAACAAGAGTTAAAAAATGTGATAAACTAAATTTTTTAGAAGTTTATTCTAATAAGCAAATTCCAGTCAAATAAAATTATGCGAAAAAACTTCTTGGGCGATGTTTTTGTTTACATGTTTAGATTTCAGACAAGTTTTAAATATTAATTATTTTTGCAATTATATATGCAAAAAAATCGATAATCTGTTTTTTACTTTTTTCCCTATCTTCGAGATGATAATATATACAGAAATTATAATGATACAAGAGATACCGATATTTTACAGAATCCAATACTATTAGTTCCAAGATATTAATTCTAAATATGTAGCCACAGTTAAATTGAGAATGGAAAGATCTTGGGCGCGGACAATTTCGACGAATATACGCAGCTCTTTACTTTCTCCGGATAGCAACGGCCTCTGGGACACTGGAAATCCGGATGAGAAAATTCAACCTATTCTCACGTGTATAGGTTTATGTTAAATAATATAGGTGAATTAATAAATATAGCAATATACAAAATCTCATTTCTATAAAACGCTTCGGAATTGCCGTCTCTGTAGAAAATTGTAAACATTAAACGTCAAACTAAGAGTTACGTTTCATTTTTATTACAATTCATTGAAAATTTCATTGCTTAATTTGAAGATTAAAATATTGTATCATTACTCTTCTAATCTTCACAAGAATTTTATCTTAGTTTTGTAACTTGGAACTTTTTTGTAAGGTTATTAAAATTTTACATTAAAAAAATATTATTGAAAACTTTGGCGTACAATAAAATTTCTAGTATCTTATGGTAATATAATATGGATAATCAAGAAATTCTTTATTTCAACAGCGATAGTTCTACACAGTCAGCTTCTAACGCGTTAATGTATGTTTTTCGTGACACTGATGCGTAATTCTTCTTCGAAGAGGGACCAGCGTTAATTACCTCCGAGAACGCTTCGTGTTTTTCTACTTAACCAAATATTGCGCTAATAACCATAACATGGATATTGACATATAATAATTTAGGTGATGGTGAATTGTTAAGCCGATATACACAATGTATTTTGAAAGCTACTATCATCTTTCAACCTTTTGTCTCATTTTTAATATTACTTTAAATTTAAGCAACGATTAAATCTCTAAATTAATTATTTGCATAATAAAGATAAAACTAAAAAGTTTTATTTAGTGTTTCTAATTTATTATACCTTTAGACAATAATCATAACATGTAAATTAGCAGATTTCAATCTTCAATAAATAAATATCATATATCTATAATATATCTATAATATAATAATTTCTTAGCAACCCAATCTGCTACCATCATCTGCTGTGAATAAAATTTATTTTCTTATCACTATAGAATTTTAAAGGATGATCGCGATATGACAGGTTTGATTGAAAAATTACAAGTATATACAAGCAAGAGACGGCAATTAAATCGAGTTGGCTGAAGTGATTGTTAGGCTCGTGACATACAAACTTATTCGAGAAAGAAGGAATCACTGCGCATATATTAGCTACTGTAAATATTAGCTCTTCAATCTCAAAGACCATCTTATCCGCCGTGCTATTTATCGTGTCCGAGATTCGTCGCGGCAGCTATGACGATATTTCGTCTTCTTGTCGATCGTTCTACCAGCTCACTTTCCAAGTAAGGAAGGAGGTCACACGCATGAGAGAGCAACCCCGAATATATATTTGTATAAAGAACCTCGGGTGCATTGAACCTCGTCAACTCGGGTGACGAGGAAGGAGGAAGTTTTCGCTTATCTTCGTCCCCGCACTTTCGTTTTCGCTTCTTCCACTGTTCCTTTTTTTTCCCCTTCCCCCCCCCTCCCCCCGGTCGAAAAATTTGATCGGCTCTCGCATACCGCCGGGCCCGCTTCCGCGTCGAGGCGACTATTCCAATACGAGTTAGGCGTCGAGCTCATTACGAGCCAACGCGGAAGACTCGACACGGCGGTGGCGGAACGGCCGCGGCGCAACATTACGCAAACGCACGGGAAAGATTCCACTTGCACAACACGCAGCGCGTTATTACGCTCACGTAACTTTATATATGCGGCGGTATATACGCGCGTCGTTATTTTTACGGCGGTATCGGCCTAATCGCTCGTTAAGCAGCCACAAATCTTTATTTCGCGGCCGCGTCCTCACGGGACGTTGCAGAAGTCGCTTCCGGAATGGGAACAGCCGGTATGCGCTAAACGAGCCGGTCCCGAAATGATACTTTCAAGGTTCTACGGAGGAGCAGAACCGCTCGCCGTGGAGCGGTAGAATCGGTTTTCTAGAATCGCTTTTGCACACGCGATTACTTTTCAACTTTACGTAATATGCCTGATTTCTTTTCCTAATTATAAAATATTAGAAATGAGAGCCTATAAGCTTGGAAATTACGAGAAGCGATTTTACAATGTTCTCTAAAATGAAATCGTGACGAGGTAAGACAATACATTAGGGCTACGTCTCTTGCTTGAAAAATAAGGAAGTACGTGTTCATTAAATATCACATTGTTATCGTTAAGTATAATTATATTAATTGAGATTCACTATGAATAATTAAAAATATAATACTCTGTAAGTTAGCAACAAAGAATATTTATCTTGGGAAGATTAATTAAACTCAATTAGTAATATTTCTTTGAAATTTCGTGATTAAGCGTAACGTAGATAAGAAGAAAAATTATAATTAGATATTTAGATAATTGTAACTTCGATGTTAGAGTAGGTATACTTGTACATTGTATAATGTAAATTTTACCTCCATCCGTACGTCTCAATTATGTTCAACAATTACATTATGCGATTACGCTATTACGCGCGATTATCATTTATCTTGGACAAATATCATTCACGGAAGAATCTTTAACAATTATTTAACGACCTTTAAATAGCATCTTTATCATCGTAACTAATAGCAGCAATATCAATACGTAATCGTAATTGGATATTGAAAGCCCTTAGCTAGTCTCGGCAATTTCGTTAAATGATTTATTAATGACTACAATCCGTCATGATTATCGAGAAAAATCAACAGTTCCGCATTCAGTGCTACATTCATACATAAATTTTTGTAACTTTACAACGTTGTTCCTTCCAGTGTGAATTTATTTACACTGAATAATCAGGAAGTTGATGTGTCACTATACGAAAGAAGATATATGTTTTTTATAGATACACAGCAAGAAATTGATTATTTCCTGCGTCACACCTTTTACGTTCTACGATTAACATTCAAGAAAAAATTGTGTTCACGTCTACATTTGTTACCATATCTCTTAAATGAGATAACAAAACATTCTTTTTTAGTTATTCATAAAAGATTTTAAAGCTTAAACATTTTAAATTTATAATTTTTTCGTTATATTTATTTATTTTTGTAATGACGTTTGTATCTATAAGTACCCATGAGTATAAGATCCTATCTTCAAAACTAAATTTCTCAAAATCTAGATGGTTAAATTACTTGAAACAATCGATGCATTATTCTGTCGATAACGGTTTGCATGTAAATTGCAAATTACATTTAATTCTTATTATTTTGTTACAACTTATCAACCTCCTTAAAATAAATAATAAATAATACATAATAAATTAATAATAAGTTTATTATAAGAACGACTCTTTTTACAGATATCCTTTCTTTATAAATAATTTTTTTGCAAAATTATTGTAATTATTTTATAATTATACGTAGGATTAAGAACGGATTTAATTTTATCAATAGATATTCGGACTTTTTAATTAGTAACTAAGCTTGTATAAAGTATTAAAAATAAAATCGGTAAAGATGTAATTTAAAACAAGTTATAATTATGTGTAAATCGGTATTGAAATTTTTTAAAATTGAATACGCCCTATTTAAAATTAAGTTAATTTTGATGAATTGAATGAAATATGAATTGAAAATTAGATTAAATTTCTTTCGAAACGTCATTAAAGAAAAATTAAACTAAACTTTTTGCAGTAAGGTACGAAATTTTTCGCTTTTTGAAAATGTATATACATATTCAAAGAATATCGCAGAAGTTATATCCCAATTGTCTATACTCTATGAGAACCGGCAACAAATCAGCGCGTTTCGTCAGCCGCGCCACTGGCATAACGGTATGGATGCTGTGAATGTTCGTTGGTTCCCTAACGGTACGACCTATTTTTCTTCTTGTACTACTGCCATAGATACATTTCGTTTAAAAACTCACTGAACGGCACGAATGATTCGGGCTTCGCTTAATGACGTTTGCATGGAACAAAACCATGTGCATTTAGGACGTCGAGAAAGTACGTGAAAGTGCAACCGAGCGAAAAATTATTGCGTATTGCCTGCTTAAACATCGTATGTTTATTTTTGCATCACTCATGGAGGATTCGAAGCGCTGACGTGGAAAAGTCGACAAAACGCACGATTGAAGGAGAATACAATGAATTATTTAGAGAATGTAATGTTGTTTTGTGGAGGTTTTGAGCAGTTAATTAAGTTAAAATTCGCACAATTGTTATAACAAAAAGCTTTGTATTTTATTCCATTTTAAGGATTTTTAAACTGTTAAATTTTAAGGACTTTGATTAAAAACTAGTATATACAATATTCAAATATTCAAAATACAAATTAATATTACATATAAATATATGTGTATATCTAAATTAATATAATATTTATAATAATATAGA
>VBVQ01001848.1:0-30125 GCA_011636635.1 Tetramorium simillimum | reverse complement strand
ACTTGTCTATAAGTATAAAATTAATAAAAATAAGTATATTAATTATAGTACAGTCTTAGTACTTTTATTACTGATATGCATTCGCAATACAGAATTAAAATATTGAAACATTACATATACATTTATAATTTATATACTATAGGATCGTTTGATAAGTTTGGTAAAAAAGCAAGTAAAACATATTTTTTAGAAAAAATCTACTTTATTTCTCATCATAGTTTCCCTCGTACATTTAATTTTTCCAATATGTTAACAGAGAAATTCTGAACGATTAAGATGAATACAAGCAACTAGTTTCTTAAAATCTTCAAAATTATGTTCGAATGGAAGCTTCTATTTTTCTGAGACGAATTTTGGTGATTTCACAGTTTCGACATTATAAGGAGACAGAAGCCTTAAATCCGTTAGAACGGAAGTAAAATAACATACAAGAAACTGTATTTTCTGATAACGATCTCCCTTGCGCAATTTCGCGATTATCTCACGTTTCATTAGAGCCAGGCATTGTCTCACGCTATTTACACAGAAATAAGCAAGTTACCGGCTACAGAACGATCCTCACGATATATACTGCACGTAGCACACGAACGCTTCCGTTTGGCGTATATAAAATATAAACTCTCGAAAAAAAATTAATTCCTTCTCCGTTTTCTAAAGTTTTTGGTTATTGCGTCACAGCAGAGTAAATACCAAAAAGAAAAAAAAGGTAATTCCTATGTTGAAATAGGTAGACTAGACTATGCTAAAAAATCACGATTTCATCCCCCGTCGCGTAACGCCTCGTTACACGGCGGAATTGAAATCTTATTCGGATTTCGAACCGAAATTCCGAGTCGCTACTTACAAAAAACGCAGGATTTGTTCTTATAACGCGTGATCTCTACCTTATGTTTTCTCCTGAAGTACGTATTAGTCTTTCACGATTAATCTTTTTTTTTTCCCGACCGCGAGAATCGTCTCCACGATCCGATTAGGCGAATAGCAAAATCGTTATAAATAATCTCGTTTACAAAAGTTAAACTCCTCTCCTCTGTGCAATCTTAATTCCTCAGTCTAACGCTACTAATCCTACCGTAACTACACGTACGAAAGTTGACAGCTGTCTTTCAATGTTTCAGCGATTTCAATAAATTCTGATCTTGTTTCCTCTTCTTTTTTCCTTCTCATTAATAACTAACGTAACATTCTTGCGCGCTTGTCGAGATTGTCCGTGGCAGAAAGTTGCACAAGTCGCGTGCGTGCCATACGATATCGGCGCGGTTTTCACAAACAACGACGTGTAATCGAAAAGACGAACAAAACAATCGCATAAATAATTTAGAATAGAATATAACAATAATTTAGAATAAATAGAACTTTTTTTTCACTCTAATGACTAGCATGTCAAATTGTATGAAGTGCGTGGCCGATAATTCGCATTTAGGTGCCTCTCTGTGAATGCTCGAAGACGCCTTTAGATATTTTTCTCAAGATATCAATAAAACTCTTCGACGTACGCTTTATTCCTATGCGCCTTTTCCTCGAGGAAAGTATCTCTTTTTTTGTCTTCTTAATATTCATTCTTAATCTTGCTACAATCGACAAGACCGTTACAGCACACACGCACACACACGTCGTTCTCTGAAAATTTCTCGTCACCAAGGTGGGAGAGGATAACGGGAGGAAGGCGACAAAATTGACCTTCAGCCTCACTCGGGATCGGTTTCCGCTTCGCCAATCGGCAATACCGCAACGGGACCAGCAGCTGCTAGCTTGGCTTTGTACGCCTCCGGTTCGAACCAGCGAATCGGTGCCTGTCAAGAGGAGAAAGATTAGTTCCTCGGGCGGGCCTTGCGATATAAATAAGAAAGCAATAAATCCCTTTACCTTACCTTGTTATAAGCGGCATGCTTCGATTCGGTTGGAAAGCCGAGTGTTAAATTGCTTACGTGAGAACACATGCAGGCGGTAATCGTAAGTCACACGTTGGCAAGCGTACTTTACACGAGGCCTTCCCGCTCTAGCGATTGTGTATGCATTAAAAATATTCTGAAATGTTAGTAAACTAGCTCGTACACGTTTCTTCCTTGCCGCTCGATCGAATTACAAACTTTGTAAGCACGCGTCTAAGCAAGTATGCCAGCTGTATGTCGCAAAGCGTCGTGTAAACTGCGCTTGTCCTGTTTATAAAGTAGAAAGCAAGACTCAGCGGATTTTACAATACTCATTTATTAATATACAGCGTGTATGTGAGTTTAACACACAACACTAGTTTTATTAGTCTAGTCTTAGTAGCCTCTTTGTATACAAGATCAAATAAAACAGTCTCATATTGAAATAATAATCTCTTAACATAGCTCTCGGAAAGAGAGAAACAAAACTGTAAAAAAAAATAAAATTCTTCATAATACTACGAACAAGTAACATATAGATGTAAGAAAAAACAGTTTAAAAACATATCGTAATATATCTCTAAACTCGAAACATAGGAATATAGACTTTGGAATTTCGGTACAAAGACTAATACCATCTAAAACTTTGTACGCAATAAATACTGGATACCACGACTGTTTCGTAACAACCCAATTGGATCTTAGTTTAGCCTCTTTCAGTTGAACGCAAAATGTTTTTGAATTACACTTTGCAACTTATGATTTGTACGAATCCATTCAGTCAATTATTCGCGCAGATTTAACGCGTGTTCTTTTTTTAAACTTATCGTAAATAATATAAAAAGAATATATAAATGTATCACATATCATGAAATTCGCTTACGGTCTCTCTAGTCTTGAGTAACTTTTAGAAATTTGTTGTCTCCCCTATTATTGCAAAACAGCTAATCTCTACGATGTCGCGCGTGTCACGGGAGCTTCTAAAGCCTCTTAATATAGGAGATTATATCGAGATTCACACACGTCCATGATAGTCTTCATTGAATACTCTCTCCAATTGTTAAATACAGTCCAATCGCGTCCGACCTAGAAATCATTTTCTTCTTTTTTGAAAAGAAAAAGACACCGAGATCCGAGATTGCGACTGATTATTAAACGTAGCAGATCTCATCTTCCATCCCCGTCTGAATGCATGCGGTTAAGGAATACCGCAATGATCACACTTGTAATTACACATCGCATCCTCGGAAACGCACACTCCTTTCTCGGAAGGACGTTAATACGTATGTGAGTATTATGATGCGTGTTGTATACAAGAATATTAAATCGTGACATTGCAGGAAGGACTGACGCGGAAAGTTTTGCACGGTATATGATTGGCGTTCCTGTCGCACAGCGGTACCTTACGAACTATATTGGGACATTCCTTTTGTATGCGCGCCCAATCGGCGGGGGGGCCGCTTCGCGTACGGGCCCGACGCGCACAGCAGCAGAAACTCGTACGTAAGTTCTCTCGCTTCTGGAACTGAATGATTTGAACGCACGTTAGAATAGAGTTAGAAGAGCTTGATTGTAATTTATTTGTTCATTTTGTTAGCGTTCAACTGTATTACATTTTAAACCAATCAAGTTTTATTTCGATAAAATAAAAAACAATATAAATTGTGTGAATGAAGGATTTCCTAAAATTTTCTTCATTGCGATAAATTATCTATTTATGATTACAATCTTAAATATAATGTTGCATTGCGTTTTTATATTTGAAATACCTTGTTCTGTTGAGCCTCGCTCTTCAGAGATCGGACGAGGTTTGTAAGTTTCTTCACTCTCCGAGGAGGTCGCGGCGCTTTCCACACTTAACTCTCGGCCTAGAGAAGTAGGAGCGTTTACATTGTCCAACGGCGACAACGGCGTACGAGAAACGTTGGGAGTGGACACGGTTACGGCGAAGCTGGGCTCGTCCTCGTAATTGAAGTACTCTATCCCGCTGGTAAAATTCTCAGAATCGCCCAAAAAGTGTTCATCCAGCACCAGTTTTGCCGTCTGTAGGCCATCCAGTTCACAAAAATTATACATGAATAGAAGCAGATAAAATATATAAAATCAATAGAAATATAAATAGAATAGAATATAAGCCTGCGTTCGTTTTCTTCCAATTTCTTTTACTGGGAGTATAAACTATGTTGAAAATCTATAATATACGTAACGTACCCTATATATATATTTTTTTTAGTATAGTATATGCTTCCAGTGGGAAAAATTGGGAGAGAACACAGGGTAAATAATAAATATTAGATGCTAATTAAATAAATCTAATTTTTAATTTATCAATATCTAAACTTAGTTAAATATTTAAGTTTAGTTAGTTTAGTTAATATACCTAAGCTTATTTTTTCATTTAATAAAATTAGATAAGTCGCATGACGACGTGTGCGATTTTATCATTACCCTGACGAGGTCAAGATTGCAGCCCGTAATTTTGAGGGACTGGTTGCCAACGGTGACGGTGTACTTGTATTCGCCTATGCTGGCGTCGTTGGTGGTGAGACTGTGCAGGAGGGACGAACGTAGACGAGAGTTGTGCTGCTGACTCTGCTGTAGCCGATTGCTCTCGTCCGACGCGCTGCTGTTGAGCGAGGAGCTGGAGCCGCCCATTGCTCCCTTCTCGCCGCCGGAGCTCTGCTCTAGTCTCACTGGCGATGCATTTCGTTGTATCGTATCTTTGATTAAATCCTTCGCATAACTGAGAGAAAAGAAAAAAGAGATATTTAAAAAAAAGCTATAATGGACGCTGACTCGCTAAACGTTATAAATGCTGTTATTAAGTAGATCTAGATATAAAATACATTTATTATTAAATTTCTATTAGTAGTCTACTTTATTATAAATATATTATTGAGACATACTGAATCTTGTCCTCGGACGTTCCCGTGATTTGGACAAGTCGTTCTTTAGCTCCAGGGTTTACTACAAACCAAGATACATAGTATCAGTGGTGCAGTCTTGTCAATATTGATATTTATTTAAAAAAAGAATCATGTGGTAGTTGTCGTTAACAATCTTTTAACACAAGTTCAATGGCACAGTTAATGTGTTAAAGAGATGTGATATTAAATACGGTTAAGATATCGCCAAAGCAAGGTAAGTACGATATACAACGTATTTAAAGAAAATATTTAAATATATGTGAAATCACATTTAAATATAAGACTATTTCGCACATTTGAGTTACGCAATATTAATAAAAATATCAAAATATTAATAAAACTATGCCAATCTTCTTATCAACGCGATATATAATACATCTGTCGACATAACGTTAATAAACTGGTAATACAACATAATATCTTTATTTGATTCTTAAAGTTGTAAAGGTAACATTCGTGTGCTTCACGTATCGAGCTGTTAAAGAGATACATTCCACAAAAAGTTGATATAAATTATACGTATATTAGATTGATCGAGAGAAAAAAATAGATTGTTTCATCTATACGTAATTTAAAAAAAAAGGAGAAATAAATTCTTGCTAAAGAAAAATCAATTCAATTTTTCCAAAGTCCAACAATACTTATCTGTGTCATCACGTGAAAGAAAGCTGACGTGCTTTGCATTTTTCGATTAGTAAATCACGTTGCAAAACTAAAACGTTAACTCAATAATGGCCTGATCACGCTGGTTAGATAATAGCTTCGTCATGCAAATTAAGGATGACCCGATAAAAAAATATTGGTTGCGAATTTTTATCATAGATGTGAATATTTTTTAAAATACATATATTTTAACAACAATAGTCAATAGAAACAAAATTTGCCGCGTCAAACGCAATGTTCAATAAGTCAGGATTAGACAGATGTTTCTGTAGGACAAGAGAGAGCCTTATTCGACCAATTAATATTGTTCTTGCGATGCAATGAGCACAAAATGCTATGACAAGCCATTGGCGGATCATTCATTTGCTTTTTACCTCGCTGGAAGGAGATGATCGTCTGGCTGAGCTCTTCTATCATGTGAACCCGCCGCCCTTTTATTCCCATCACTGTATTTTCGTGCAAATTATTTAACAATAGAACGGCAAACATAATCGGAAAATCATTAAAAGTTTAACACAATCGATTGATTTCACTTTACGTAAAAATCAAATCATTGCTTTCATCTCACAGACAATCCCTACCGATCGCATCGCGATATTACTAAAAATACTGTAAACAATTTGCAAATAATATAATAAAAACATTGTCAAAATTGTACGGGCTGCATATTGATCCGTAAGAATCGAACCTGTTTAATTGAATGGAAGTTTCATACAACAAGAATGAAAACAAATTACCTTTTCCCGAGTCGCTGTTGCGAATGACGACCTCGTCTTTGCAATAATTTTTTCCCGGTATGCGTGTAGGCTTCGCAAATTTTCCGCTATTCTTAATCACTTCTCCAGGTCCTAGGATCGGTGCCGCGGTGGGTGAGGTCATTGGCAATAGCGGGGACGACAAGGAGTTCGTAGGTGTATCGGGTACTGCCTCGGTCATCTGAACAAAAAAAAAATTATTTGATTTAATGTTAAATAAAAAAATAGTATATATTTAATAACAAATTTTTAAGTAAATATTTTAAGGTTATATGATACGCTAAGAATGAAAGCTATTTAGATAAATCCAATTAAAATTTTTATCCAAAAAATTTTAATTGGAAACTTTAACTTTCACAGAATATAATTATTATTACTCTTGTGTCCGGTTTCCGTTTTTGTATGTCTGAATTATAATTTTGAAAAATTACATGAAAGCAAAGAAACTATGAGCAAGATACGGTTTTACCTACATTGTCTAGATGCGACAACTTCTGCATATAGTATACATCCATCGAATCGGTGTGACGCCATTGCTTCGCTCGCAGCTCTATAAGTTCCAGCAGATGAACCCTGGTCGTCAGATCTAATCTGTCGTCTTGGCTCCCATTTCTAATCGCCACAAAGGCCCGGTCCAGCTGATCTAAAATTAAAAGAAAATTATTCGCAAAATCAGTCGTCATTTAAATGCACATGGAAAGAAGAATTATTAAATTGCAATCTATCATTAAAAAAACAGGAGACAACTATTATTCATGTAAACTATTGAGCTTTTAATATGTTTTATATGACAACGAGGCATTATTTACCTTTGTAAATAGCTTCTAACTGGTTGGCATAGAGTTTCAAGTGACTACACATAGAGATCACATTCATTTGCAGCGTTCGGTCATGGAAGCCATTGGTCAGTTGCATTGCAACATTGTCGATTAAGGACACTATATCCTCTACTGAAAAATCAAAAGAAGCAAAGAGTTCACAAAGAGCCATTATCAATCTTTCGGGAAAAAATAAACGCAGCTTATTAACGTACATTCATAATAATTTATAAGAAAATTGTTATATTTTTATAGAAAACCGTCATTGTATGACTGCAAATTTTAAAGCGAGAATAAATGTGAAAAGATTTACCAGTCGTGATCCGTCCATCGACGGTCGAGTTGCGCTGGTTAAGCTTAAGCGGCCGTGGTTTTTCGAGCTTCTTTACAGTCCTGGCTCTGTTCAATTGTGCGGTAGCCATTGTGATCCTGCAACAAAGACGTTACATAAAAAGAAACTGGAGCGCCCAATATTATAATTTTTGCGATTTAAATTGCCCGATAAAAACTACACTGAAAAAAAATTCTGGTTAAAAACGAACAAATCACAAAATCTTGTAAAATTGATCAAATATTCTGATTATAATAAAACTCAATACTTTATAAATTATAAAGCATTAAGTTCTATTTATAATAACCAGAATATCTGATCAATCCTATAAGACTTTCTGATTTGTCCGTTTTTAACCAGAATTCTTTTTCAGTGTAATACATACATATTAAATGGTATTATTTGTTACATTACCGGTAAAATATTTTACTCGTGTACTTGATGCTAGCGTCAATCGTACAGAAGCGCTTATTACAAAGAGAAAGTATCATAGATTAAATGAAAGTCTCCTTCCGAGGAGGCCAAGGTTTTTTCGCTATGTCACTGCCTTCCAATAAATTCATTTCCCCCGCATGGCGCAAGTCGTTAAGCAACACGAGGACCCGCAACGTCACAATGCACCAAATCGAATTCTTTCGCAAGGTAAAAGTCTTTCGAAACGCAAAGGACGACGGTGAGCTGTTATTATCTTGCCCGAGTCATCGCGGCGACAGAAATAATTTAATTTGCAGCGTCCAGCGTCGTGGCGGTCCCTTGCGCAGGGAGAGAACGAAGCGCGTAGCAAAACAGAGAGCCGGCGTGAGGGAGCGGTGGTGGACTCCCGACTCTTCGCCCTTACCACCCTCGTCCTCCAAAAATACACTTCGTCGGCGGGACACACATGCACCGTGCAACGCTCGCGTTTGTCGCGTCAATCGGACTACAAAAATCCAGGCAAAATCTTTCGAGTATCTGTCGGGAAATAATACATACATGTATATATTATTACTTTGAGAAATAATTCGTTATATGAAATCTCAGTCTATCGAGTCTATCGAGAACAGATTCTGCAGAGTGTCTGCTACAAATTTCGTCGGCAGAAAGATTACGAAAGATTAAGAAAGTTCTCATCAGAAATACAAACAGTAAAGTTCGTCAACGAAGTACGATGGAAATCGAGCAAGTCTTTATGTACTTGCTATACAGATTGATTTAGTATATTGATGAATCAGAAGAATCTGGAATCAACAGATATTGTTTGATTTTTGCTGTCCCACACTGAAAAAAAATTCTGATTAAAAACGGACGAATCAGAAAATCTTGTAGGCGTAATCAAATATTCTGGATATTATAATATAAATTTTGATTATTACAATAGAACTCAATACTTTATAACTTATTAATTCCTATTATAATAACCAGAATATTTGATCACACCTACAAGATTTTTCTGATTCGTCCGTTTTTCACCAGAATTTTTTTTCAGTGCGTAATTAAGTTAGGAATGTAGGCTCGAATGATGCTGATTTGCTAGCAATTTCTAATAGAATCTGCTACTGAGCTGTTGTCACGTTACGAAGGTAAAATCTGCTGGCAAAACACAGGCTCCAGTGAACACAATTGAGCCAATTCAAGTAACTTCCGATCGAATCTGCTACCGACATCCACTGGCACGCTGTGAACAATTTGTTTATTGCCAATCATGTAAAATTGATGTAAATAATTAATATGCGCGATTAAGAAAATTCGTACTTTTGCTTGCATAATTCATGTAATTTATTTAGGCACAGTTTATTCCCAATGTATCATAATGCAGGATGCCCTTTGTGTGGGTTCTATTATCTCTATGAAATTCGCTGAAAGCCCGAACTCGACTCCTCTCGATCATATCAATCTCTCTTATCGTGAAGGCGTGAAAGTAATACGATGTTCGTGGACTACTGGAGCAGTTTTGTGTCTTGTATCTATTTCTACCAATTTAGATTAACTTTAATCTTGGTTTAACTTTCTATCTTTCTCTAATGTCCATTTCCACCAATTTTGACAAACTTTAATCTCGGTTTTCATCTTTCTCTAATTCTTAGGACTAAAAAAAAGATAGAAAGTAAGTTAAACCGAAATTAAAATTAATCCACGCTAGTAGAAATTAACATATTTCTAAGAATTGGAAAAAGATACAAGTTAAACTAAGATTAAAGTTAATATACAAATGAACAATTAGTAAAAATGAATATTAATAATCAAAGGGAAGGCGAAAGAGGATGTGATCACAAAGAATTGTGGGGCAGAACATTAAATTAAAAAAAAAGATAACAAGAGAACGAGAGAAAGAGACGATTGTGTATCATTCAAATGTAAATATACGTACAACATATACATATAACGCGAAAAAATATATACAAAAGATTGATTTATAGACATTCTGTGTAAATTTTCCACGAGAAAATGCCGCATTATAGGAAAGGGGAGCAGGGAAGAAGGAGGGAAGAGCCGAACAAGACGTGAAAGAATAGGGGATGACATCGCCGAGAGGCGGAGGCAGAGAGGGACGAAGGACGGACAACAACATTAAAGCCGACGGTCCCGACGGCACTTTTCCGCACCTTCCGCATCCGACAGCGCAAACCTACATTCCGCACTCTGGCGAGAGAGGAAGACGGGAGAGCAGAGTGCAGACGGTGCAACTAGGCAAACGGATCTATTAGTATAACAGAAACGGAGAAATTATTTCTGGCGTTTCGCGTGTGCGTGCGTGTGTGTATACGCGCGCGCGCGCGCACGAGTGCACGTCGCGACCGTGGACGCGCGGACACGCACACAACGCGCCGCGCGAATTATCGCACTTTGACGCGGTGACGGGAAACTGTCCCGCGGAACTCCGGATATGGAAGTGTTCGGACGGGAAAGTCGCCGCCGCGGTCGCGGCGGCGGCGGCGGCGACGGAGGCGGCGCGTTTACGCCCGGAGTATCACGCAGCCGCGACGCGCGTCGCGCGTTGAAACGTACCTTTCGCGAAATCCACCGTCCCGTCGGCCGTAACGCAAACGGATCAACGACACGCAGACCGTCCGGTTGGGATCGCGAAGATGTATCGTCGACGTGCGCCGCGAAGATATAGTCGAGTCCCCCTGAAAACTGGCGGCCAGCGCCGCCAACGACGGGAAAGAAAGTCACTAGGTGTTTCGGTTTCCGGCGGGGGAAATCGAACGCGATGACTGTGCGACAGTCGCAATTCAAAGAGAGAGAGAGCTAGTGGGTAACCTAAACCTGGGAACACTGATCGGATGAGCTGCATAACCTCTATCGACTGGTTGTTAATATAATTGCATATAATTGTCATCGCATTTTATCTAATGTTGAATTAAAACGTTGAGTTAAGGGAAAATAAACAAAATTAGAGCAGCAACATACACAATGTCCATATTTACGCGGCAAATACTTTCATCTAACAGTAACTATATTTTTATTCTATCCTGTGCGAAAGAAGTATGGTTCTACAGCGATATATTTAACAAACATGTTTCTGTTTACAGTATTGAGAGAATGGCAATGTTTGCGACCTACCATCTGTAATACTTATCTTCGACGATGTCAATTGTCGACTCAATCCCGACCGAATACAAAGGAATCCGGTAAACTCATATACATATATCCATAAATATCTATACGTCAATTTATCTATAAAGAATATTTTATATTCATTTCTATAATTTTCTACAATTTCCAGGATATAAATTTTAATTTTTATAACGCAATATTTCTCGTTACATATAGATCTATCTAATGTCCCAGAAAGCTCAGAAATTACGACGTTAGATCCGCTGACACATCCGGACTTCTTCCAAGTGCACAAGATGTTCACCGTAAAAGATTTGTATGATGCGAGGGTGCATTACGGCCACAAGGACACCGCGCTGAATAAACACATGGAGACATTCATATTTGGCTCGAGACTAGGACACTTGATAATCGATTTAGACCAAACCGCTGAATTGCTGAGACAGGCGTTGAACTTCACCGCCCAAATCGCCTTCCAGGGCGGCATTATCCTGTTTATCTCGCGCAATCCCCAGGTTACGCATTTAGTGGACAAAACGGCCAAGGAGTGTAAGGAATTTGCGCAGACGAGGAGGTGGCGGCACGGGCTCTTCCCAAATTCAAGGAGTCAATTCAAGGCAACGACGCGATTGCCAGACCTGTGTATCTTTCTCAGTACTCTCGACACTGTCATGTCCGAGCACACAGCGGTGAGACATGCGGCGAAGATGTTGATACCCAGTGTCGGCATAGTCGACACGAACTGCAACCCGAATCTTATAACATATCCCGTGCCCGGAAACGACGATTCTCCGTGTGCCATCGAGCTCTACTGTTCGTTATTCAAAGAAGCTATTTTGAGAGGAAAAAGTGCTAGAAAACGTGTACTTGAAAGTGCGGAATCAACATAAATCTGATAAGTGATTCATAGCTAAGTAAATATGTATAAATGTACATGTAACAAAATATAGGAGAAAAATTCAGGTTTTTTTTAATCGAAGAGTAGAACCGTGAGTAATAAAATTATTTTAAAAAATCAATAAGCTCATGGAGAAATTTATATTTAATGAGAAATATATTGAATGATCTAGTTAATCTTATTATATCTATTTTATTGTATTTAATACAAATCATGTAAATGTCTCAGTTTTATGTATGAAAAACATTTTATGAGAAAATATGCAAAAATAGTTATAATCTTTAGAGTCCACGGATGATAACATGATTAATCCTTTTTGGCAGCATTAGCATCTCGTAATTTTAGTAGATATTTTGCACCTAAAGTCTTTATATACCTTTGTAAAAGAAAAAAAGACAATTAGAATAGTGTGATATCAAAATTGAACAAAAGATTCGTTAATTCTTTTCCGATTTTATTATTACATGTGTAAAACCTACTTTAGATAGTTTACAATAAAATCTGATTTTACGTATCAAATATGTACTGATATGCATATAGTATATTCCAATTTTTGTGTTTTTGTACAAAAGATAATTCTATCTCGGATTCTATTAGATTATAGACAAATTAGTTTATAAATTACCCAAGGTAGATCTAAAAGTTTTTTAGGAAAGAATGAACGAATCTTTTGATCTATTTAATATGTATAGAATTTTACGTTATGTAAAGACATATACCATCTTGTGAAATTCGGGAAACAATAATACAGGTATACAATTCGTAACACGGGCCCCTTGGAGATCCATACTTCGTTCAATTTATTCGCAATCGCGATGCCCATTAAAGTTGCGCAACGTTCCGCGCTGAGTTTGCTTGTAGATATATCCGTTGTCACGCCATATTTCTTAAAAATTATAATGTACAGTCAGCATAAAAATTATAATGTACAGTCAGCAATTTGCATATACGTGTATATGTATATAAGCATATACTGTATATATAATGCTAATATGTGTGTAATACAGTTAAATTCAATGTCAATTTTTTAATTTTATATATACTGAAATTGAAACAAACTTTCATTGAAACAGTTTTAAAAAGATGTAAAACAGAAATTGAATTTTCACACACTTCAACTTTCTGTACAATTACGTGAATAATAGTGATAGACTTTCATGTTTCGGATATTATAAATTTCGTAGGCATTTACAAACAAGGATTTTTACGGCACATACCTCGCCAGATTTTGCCGTGAAACTCTCGGCTAGAAACGCGGTTTGCACCGGACCCGGGCAAACCATTGTCAAGTCGATTTGCTTATCAGGATGTTCCATAAACAACGGTTTGAAATAGCCCTGTAAAAATGTAAAATACAGTACCATGCACATCGTGGCACATGCAACAGCGAAAGAATTTCGCAAAAATGCAAATTATTGCATTCGATAAAAGGAAATTTATATTTAATTTTGAAGATGTTTACATGTAAGGCGTGTTTAGTAGCGCAGTAAGTCGCCGACATCGGTACCGGTAGAATTCCCGCCAAACTCGAGTTATTAACAATATGACCTTCGCCTATTTTTAGAAAATGTTTGATGGCTAATCTACTCAAAGACATGACGGCAAATACATTCAGATTGAACATTTCTTTATCAACCGGTATCTCGATACTCTCCCAATTCGCTCTTTGACTACGGCCGGCATTGTTAACGAGTATGTCCAACTGAAAAGTAAAAAGACATAACAAGACTTACGATTAAGATATGTCAGTAATAAATAATAATGAAAGTGATAAACATACATAGGCACGCAATGAAAAGTACGTAGTAGGATTTCAATCGAAAAGTCGATGATGAAGACTATATAAATTTTTATATTGTGCTCAAAAAAGTGAGATGCTAGAACGTACCTTTCCAAATTTGTTAATTACGTGTTCGAATGCTTTCTCATGTGAATCCAAGTCGAGTATGTCAAGAGGATAGACTTCCACATCGTCGTCAGTCAAGTGTTTGTTCTCTGAAGAGGAACATTTATAAAAAACTGATAATGGTATTATGTAAGACTATTCTTCAATTTGTATTAAATTATTAGAGAATATCGCAACAATATCGCGAATTAATTCCACACTTTTCAGATTGTAGCATAAAAAATATCACCTCAATTAAAAGGATCGTTGATAGAGCGAAGAATTTTTTTTCCAGAAAATTTACGAAGAATAGCGATTGTGTGTACCTTCCAAACACGTCTTTTTCACTCGTTCTAATTCGACAGCTCTCCGAGCGGACAGGATTAATTTGCAGCCCGCTTTGGCCAGTACATACGCCAAACTTTCTCCGATACCAGAGGACGCACCTGTTATCCATACTGTTTTGCCTTTTAACGAAGCTGTGAATCGTAAACGAAAATTGATCAACTTGTTTGTTCATTTATTATTTTATTCATTCAGCAAATTCAAACGGTTTATAAGGAAGAATATTCTTATAATGGAAAAAAAACTAAATAGAATTATAGTACAATAATACAAAAATAAGATAAATTATAAGTAATCTTTATATTCTTGTATTATTATACAACTTAATATTTATTACATTTTTCATTATAGTCAAATTAAATATAGACAAACTAAATAATGATGTAAGGATCTCCTTTAGCCTAATGACGTGTGAAAATTTATTAGTAATTAAAATTAATTCGACTGTATTATCTTCATAACGCTTGTTTTGCATTTTGACAATTCTTTTTGTAAGTAGAGATAATACTGTTGGATATAGTTTGATATTTATTATTTTATTACTTTTTATTAATAAATTTATTCTATTTGAGATATACCGAGATATACAAATAAAATTTAATTGTATTTACGCTCGTATTTGCCTGTATTATATTGTTTTACTTGACTGACGAAAAGTTGATCGAAGAAAAGTTCGTCATTATTTTTGAAGCGTATGCAAAATATTGTATTTGTAAGCAAATACTTACACACGGGCTTGCCGTATTTTTCCTTAAAAGCGAGGAGTATATCGCAGTCCAAGAAGGAGGGAAGAATGAGATAGACGAAATAATAAATTATAAATAGCAGACTGACGCTTACAAATAAAACCATATTTAACACCACTTATCTCTCTACAATGATACGAAACTATTTCTGCGAACAGAAGAATGTTATCGGACGTCATTATAAGTGCATTTACATAATTTTATTTATTTATGCCGTTTTTCTTATATACAGTATTTTTGTTTTCGGTTTCACGATTTTTACGAGGAAAATTTTCATGATTTATATAAATTATAAAAGTTATTTTTGTAAAAAGATTGAGATTTAAAGATTTGAAAATCTTTTCTTCATTAAATTGGGTTAATTTAAAGAGAGAAAAAAATTTTCTTTCACTTTAATTTAAAATTATAATAGTTTTAAAAGTCTTTTTGCTTTATTTCTCTTTATTTTTTATATTTTTCTTTCTTTTTTAACTTAATTCAATCAATAACTTTATTTTCGAATGGTGGAGGAACGCAAAAAGAAGACAAAAGACAAAAACTACATTTGCCAATTAAACTTTGCATTGAAACTAATAAAGAATTATACAGTTTACTATATATTATTATTTTATAAAAATCAATTGAAATAATGATATAATCAACTGGCAAGAGGTTTCTTTATTTTTGTCTCGATATCTTTTAAAGTCGCAGGTTGTTAAAAAGTTGTTATTGATTAAAAGAGAAACATTATCGCGATAACATTTTCTTTCTCTCTTTTTTTTTAATTTATGAATGAATCTTTAAAAAATCAAAAGTAAAAACTTCGAAGATATTGTGTCACTAATTCTTTCTCTTTATTTCTAAACAGAGTGTCAGTTTTTAAAGCGCCCCGTGGAAAAACGTTTCCTTCCTCCCGCTCTCGTTCGCCTCTTTTCCGGCAGCATTCGGAAGAATTGTCTAGTAATTATAAAACTGTCTAGCAAATAACGTATCACTGTGTGAAACGTTTCGTTTTATAATACAATGAATAGTGACCATTGATGACCAATGATTAATTTACACGTAACCCGCAAGTCAAACGGATATGCGTGACATAACGTTAATTTCGTCTGCGCACATGCACGCAAATGAATACGCGAGGGAAAAAATAAATCACGTGGAACACACGCTGGTTCTCCGAGGCACTTGGTTAGTTTTATGGCACTTTGATGGCACTTTGTCGCAAAATGAAAATGGAAATCCAACGTACGAAGGAGAAAAAGGAGGAAGAGCCCGCTTTCCCGCTTCCACTTTCCCTCAATACGCGGCGACGTGTGTGTGCCAGAAGAAAATGAGAAGTACAATGAAAAAAGGCCGTCGAGATCGCAGCGAGATCACAGAATGGTCGGGTCGCCGGCTCACACTATCACGTGTGTCTGTACGCTCCGTCCCTCCTCTGTCCTCTACTGATGCCCGAAGAATTCCAAAGAAGATAGAGGGTGTGGTATGGAGGGGAGAGACACGATACGCGCAAACTCGGGGTACGTTCCATTTATTGCCCGCGGCGCCCACGGAATCGTCTTATCCTTGTTGTTTAGTGTACATTAAACAAGGATGAGATGACTCCATAGTTGCCGCGAGAGATAAGTGGAACGTACCCTCGAGGAACCACGATGGGATCAATCCGTGCTGGGACGGCGGGCAAGCTCAAAGCTGGTTTGATCCGTTTGGTTTTGGGAGACCTCTGTTATATGTAATGTAATTATAAATGTACTTACAATTATGTACAGCGTTTATTATACATATACATGATATGTGTGTTAAATATATGTATAGTATATATATTTTATATGTTTTATATATATTTCTTTTCTTCAAACATTTTTGCGAGGTATCAAATTGCGCATGCGATAAAATTCGATATGACCCAGGTAGCAAACTGACGTTATTTGTCATCATTTTAACGTCAAAAATCGAAAAGGTCCTTCGACGTCAGAATGACATGGCAAATAACATTGGCCTGCTACCTGGGGAATTATTAACTTGAACTTTAGATTAGCATATTGATTCTCAATGATTAACGTTGATGCGGATAACCTTGACAATTGAGAACTAATGATGAAAAAATGCTAAAATATCAGAAATTAATTTTTTTTTTTTTTTTATGAAAAACAAGAATATAAATCATGCTGCAAACAGTGATAAAGAGTGAAAGTGCCAGAGAAATTTATTTTAATTTATAGAAAGCTTGAATTAATTATTAATATTCATATCCTGAATATCAAGGAAACTCCAAATTCACTTATATTAAAAAATATTGTTTTTATCTTTCACTCTTTTTCAGAAGTAATCCTCATTAAAATTCCTTTATTATAATTAATCCTCATTAAGATTCATTTATATTCGTAGAAGTCTTTAGCGTTGTTATTTATTTAGATAATCACATTGAATGGGAAATAAGAGCGAGTAATAATTAATTTATTATTGTCTCTATAATGTTCCAACAATATTCTTAACAATATATAATTCTTATTGTATACATTCACGTATACATAAAAAACACGAATTTAATAGATCACCCGAGAGTAGAATAATATAAATACAAACATCTTCAAAGAATATTTTTCTATAAATTAGACGATAATGCTTGTATTGAATAAGAGTGTCTTATCTGGCTTCAAAGTTCAAAAATTTTATGTTTTGCGTATTTCTTAGAAATCTTAGAAACCTGCACATTTATACCTTGCAATGAGTATTTATCGCATTATGCAATATTAAAATCTATATTTGATATGCGATTGATTGTTGTTTAGCACTCACATAAAATTCCCGTAAATTTATGTAAACGTATTCAAGGTTGGAATTACATGAGGTTTCTTAAAAAGTCAGTTTTATAAAATCTATAAACTTTGCAACCGCTCCATTAACAGAGCAAATCGAGGTACGAGGCAATAATTTTAGAAGTCGCTAATCATTTGTAATCAATTACTAGTACTATCTCCTGGATGCTCTTCTTATTCGTTCAAAGTACAGATATTCCTGGAACACAGAAATATAATATAAATCAGCACATTTATTTGTAAATTTATATGTTATATGTAGATTTTCGATTTTAATCGTTCTATTAAAGAAAAATCAGAGATTGTCGCAGTAAAGTTAAAAATCCATCGCTCACTATCAAAAATGATGCGCCGAGGAGCAGGCTTTTCAATCTCACGTCTGTGTCCATCGGGAATGTGAGCAGCAGGATGTAATCGACCGCCAAGTGGTCCCATTGATGAATCAGCGATGCGATTTGGCGCGATCCGTCCAACGATATGACCTGAAAAGGAAGAAGTATAGTAGATAAAGTTATATACATATGTAAGTGAAATATTAATATAATAAAACTATAAGTAAAATGTCGATAAGTAAAATGAAAGTGTTAAATTTTAATATATTTTATAAAAATAAAATTATTTATTACATGCATGTATGTACATAAATATTAGTGTAATATTTCAATAAGACTAAAAAATACAAGCAATTGACAAGCAAGTAAGAATAACGACACAATTGTATGTAGCTCAAGTTACACTTTCAACTCTATCGCGTTTTACGCTATTCGCGTTAAACCTAGTTGATACTTTTGGCGTGACATCATTCCATGCGAATGATTTCATTCACCTGAAACTGCGCTTCCTTGTACATGCAGCAGCCGCAAATGTTGGGTCCGTATATGTTACAGAGCGGCTCGCTGGTCGCGTTGTACACGGTGAAGCTCGGCCCCACCAGGCTAAAGTTCTCCTCCACGCTGCCGATGAGATTCGCGCTTTCCACTGTAATTTTCTGCGGAAAAATGAAAGGATCAAGCGGGAAGATGAAAATGTCCGTCTCGTTTTATTTTAAGATCTGGCACATCGATAATCGAAGCTTAATCCTGCTGTTTCGCTCGTTTCCGCGTTTTCGAGTTCCAGTTTAAGTGCACTCCTATGTGTTTTAATACGTTTTTTGTTTATGTATATTTCAATTTAATAAAATAATTTTTTAAAATTCTTATTTAATATTTTACAATTCTTTATGCGTGACATAAGATGGTTTAATTCAACTTGAAGCATTCTTAATAATTTGAAACTTCTGTAAAAAAGATATATATATATATATATATATATATATATATACACATGTATACAATAAAAGTTGTGAATTGAGAATGCTTCAAGATGAAATAAACGATCTTATGTCGCGCATAAAGAATTTAAAAATTATTTTATTAAATTAAAATAGAATTAATTAATTGAGAAATAAGATTTAGGAGTTAGACAGAAATTCCACATTGCAGAACCATTTCCACTTTTGCATAATATATTATAGACTTTCATGATCACTTTGCAATAAAAATCACGAAATAGCATTTGGTTCCTTATTGCACATATAACTGCATTTAATTAATATACCAATAAACCTTCTGTAACTATATTAAATCCGACATAATTACAGGAATGTGTAATATCTATTTTAGTGTAGTTTGTCACGCTGACTTGCCTGTCGAGAGCACGGCACGTGCATCCAGCTGGGATCCTTCCGGATAATGAAGGCGGTCTCACCACATTGATCCTGTACATTCAACACGAATCCCTTGTACCAGCCATACAATCGCGATTGCGTTTCCGACTTGGATTCCATGGCGAGGAACAGCGTTTCCGCGCGCGGAACTTTTACCCTGTACTGAGTACCTCTCTCCGTTCTGCCGAGTACTATCGAATATTTTGCATAAAAATTATGTATGTACACATATTTTATATATTTTTTTATACATAATGTAATTATATTATCTACTATATTACGTCATTTAATAGTGATAAAATCTACAATGGAATTCAATTTTTCTGTAATCTGTGTAATACGTAAATGAAATTTAATACTAATAAGAAATTAATTAGTCATATAAATATTAATAATTATTTTTTAATATTATATATATATGTATATAAAATATTTAGATATTTAAATAATATTAAAATATATGTATATACTTATCTCGGTTATGAGATATATACATATATATATTCATATATTTTATTTACTTATATATTTATTTATTAAAATTTATTAATTTTTTTTAGAATTGGCGCATGGTGCGCTAAATACATACGAGTACTCCAATCAATAACCTGCTGAATTTCCAACTGCTCGACGCCGTGCAAGAACTGCGTGCCGGAGATCGCGTTTATCTGCTCTCTGGGCGTCGAGACCCAGTCAATGGTGTTGATAGGAATTGGCCTACGAGGAAATCGACTCGCACCTTCTGCAAATGCGATGCGACAATTTTCATGGACAATCAAAAAGGTACTTCAAATTTTCTTGAGTGCGTGGGCACTCATTATCCATTTCATCGCGTTACGCAATCAATTAAAGGCTATATAATTATTCTTTTTACATACAATTGCTTAAAATAATTACTTATAAGTATATATAAATATATAAATTAAATGTATATTTTTTTAATATTTTTAATATGCATATAAGTTAATTTAATAATTTATTACACATAATTAAACTAGCATTGTGCTCTTATTTATTTTTTAATCGTCGATTTTCGAGTAAAGTATTTGAAAACTTTGACGTGAAAATGAAAAAAAATTACGCAGATAAATAAGCTCGGAGTCATAAAGTCATAAAGAATATAATCGGAATAAATATGCTTTACGTATTAAAAGCCATTTTAATAACCGATTAAATTATTTTCTCGAAAATTAAATGAAAAAACTTTATAATAGAATTGTTTTCGCTTTGATCGTATTTTTATTACGTAAAAAAAATAAAATATTTATATCACTGCGCGCTGTTCTCTTTGTTTGGATCCATTTGATCCTATTTTGTTCTCCAAACCATAATTCTCACAACTCAATTTTCCATTTTTTTTAAAAAACCTGTTTGTGCACGACGCGAGAAATAAAAAGGACAAGAGTGTATTTTTATTGAACTTCTCGTTCTGGCTGTTAATGACTAATTGGCATTGTTTTATCGCGAGAAAGAATCTATTCACCTCCCGGTTGCATCGTGATGACGCTGCTGTTCGCGTAAATGACCGGCACGTTCTCCTGCAGCTCCATTGTCTGCGTCGACGCTGCGAATCCCCAAAAAAATATATATGACACTCTATAATTGTCCCTGAAAAAGAATCGCGCGCAAAAAGGAGAAACGTTTTCCGCGCGATAAAACGCGATATCTTTGCCTGATACCGGTCGCCTGTGATGGTTGCTCGTCGTTGCTCGCCGACATTTCGTTGAGCTGCTGCGCGTATTGTTGTTCTGCCATCGGGTCCTCTTCCGTGTACCGCATAATCGCGGAACGAAGATTTAGTTCGCGTCTCTGACGAGCGGGAGATAAGAGACGATCTCGCGGAGAGAGGGAGATAGAGAGAGATTCGATCGATATCTCCGCCTTCTATTTCCGAAACTTTCTCGACACAATAAAACGATCCGATCCGATTTCGAAGTCTGAAGGGCGGTTGGCGAACCCGCACTAACCATCGAAGACTGCCCGATTATTCGTACTTCGATTTCTATTCCGCCTCGTTATCGCCCGATGAATTTATCGTTTATCTTTGGCGCGGATAAGCGGTATCTCCGCGCAGTTATCGATAACGTTTCTGTAACAAAAGTGCTGACCTAAACGTGAAGATCGCCGATGACGAATGCGCGAAAAATGCAGAGACTGATTTTCCTTTCCTTAATCTGCAGTCTTCTGCGTGTGTTTGGATTCATGTAATATCAATCAGTCGATCTTGTTATTTCGCAGATTGTTAATTATGCAATTAGTCAAGTACTTTGTTTGTGTTATTCCGCATTTGTCATTTTATTTTCAGCGAATATAATTATACTGGTTAACGATAAAAATGTATATCCCTATCAAAATAGTCCATTCTTATTAAATTTAATGCTGATAACAAATATGTGAATAAAATTGGATTCTTAGTTTTAGTTTTTATTAGTACTGGGAAAAGAGAATTGAACTGATTATATATATATTCGAACTATCTGAACTGTTCGAGTTTAAAAAAAGAGCGTCAGGCTCGAACTCTTCGGACAGTTCGAACAATTCGAGTTTCACGTCGAGGATTCACACAGGTCGGGGAGTTCAAACTGTAAAGAGAATTAGAATAATAGCTTTGAAAAAAAAGACAGTAAGTGACACAAGAGTTATTTTTTCACACGCAGATCAACATTACGTCATTTTTTGATCAGCATTGAGTCGTCTTTGACAGATTTATAATAATATATATTTTGTAAAATGTTTTAAAAAAAAAGTTGGATATGGAATTATTTCATTAAAATCACTGCCGACAGCACAAAATGTATCTAATTTGTGTAAAACAAATATTACAAACAAGATCCTCTACTACATCATTAAGTAGACATTTAAAAACGGTACATAACATGAATGCACAATGGACGAAGTAAGTGTTTTACATATTACATTTAAAAAATTCAGATTGAGAAAGAATGAGAGAGAATCAGAAAATATGAGAAAGAATGAAAGAGTATCACACAGACACAGATTACAAGAAAGATAGAGAGAATAAAATTGATTGGATTAAATAAATATTGTTAAAGTTATTATTGTTATTATTAATAATATGGGCGCAATATGAGAAATAAAATGTGAGCGTTTTCAAGATATTTTGGCAATAAAAAAGAAATACGGAAAATAGATAAAATTCTGTCATATTAACAAATTATTTGACTAGAGTAGCTAGAGAGACTTCAGAAGTAGCCTGCAAGAGACAAGCCAGGCGAAAGTACTCGAGTTGTGTTGAGTATACTCAAGTTTTAAACAACTTATACTTGCGAGATTTCTTCTAGAAATGAATTATTTTTAGTTTATAAATATGAGGAGAAGACAGATATAAAAGAACTTTTAGAAGACAAAAAATTCAATTTACGCTGTCTTTAATATCTTAACTAGGCATTTTTATTATCTATAATATATATTTTTTTAACTAAAGCTAAATAATTTTTTTTATGGTCATATTTGATTTATTTATTCACATAAATAAATGAAAAAATTAAAAATAAAGAATATGAATTTTTATGTAAAAATTATTTATTAATGTTATTTCACGGAATAATCACTTTAGTAACATCTTCAACAATGCACGAAGAAATACGGATCTAATTGACTAGCGTATATTTGTAAAAAAATTAGGCAACTTCTGATTTGGAAACAATGTAATGCATTTATATATGCAATACTCCATACAAGATGTAAGTCGTCGAACAGTAAAATCAGCAGAAAACAGTAGAAATCAGTAGAAAAATCTTTCCTTGAAGAATCCAATATAAAATGTGACATATTTTCTTTTTATTGGTTACGTCATTTTTCCGAGGAAAATAACTTTAAATATAGAAATCGCGATTGTGTGAAAAAAAATATTTTTCTTTTGTAAACATTCATTCTTACTCCGATTATATCACGATTTATAAAACACGCACGGATTAACATAAATGTATATTCATGATGACTCTTATAATCATGTTGATCGATACACATTAATATTATGTAAAGACGCATCTATAAGTTCTTACTGGTTATATAATCCGTAAAAAAGACATTATATAATAAAATACCTATAAAAAAAGCGTCAAGTAAGATAGTATAGCCATAAAAAAATACAATACAGTAATCAAATATAATGAAAAAGAAGTGAAATAAAAATGTTATTTCAACTATATTTTTTTATTGTAACATTTTGATTGTGATATATTTATCACAATCAAAATGTTACAATAAAAAAAACACCATATATAACGGTTATATAATGAGAAAATAATGAAATCAAACCATGTCATTTTAATTTTATCCTTGGATAGGAAGACTTGTAAATAATATGCTGTAGCGTCTCACTCACGAAAAATGTATAGCTCCATGTACCTTACGTCTTAAAAGAATTTATGCTTTGTAAAACGTTATACTTGGCGGGAGATACTACCGTGTCTCTTGATATACTTTTTTTAAGTACACTTTATAGTATTATATATTATTTATATTTTACAGTATTATATATTATAATTTTTGCTTTTACACAAACGTATTCCTCATATTATTCTCGCGAATAAAAAGTTCCCGCGCTGTCGAAGAATTATGCACTGGCAGACACCGCATTTCGATGATCCGGGCAATTCCGCGACGATGATCAATACTTCCTGAATGAAATTCCGAAAACGCCTTTCTTCGCGCGCCCGACCTTTCGCGGGTGGTAAATTAATTAACGAATATGCACTTTCTCTCTCTCCATTTCTCTCTTTCTTTTCTAATTTTGCAAAACAAATCATAGTTTCATTTGCGTTTATATTCTCGGATTTCACGCAATGCAGTTTAAACTGCAAAAATATATTTGTGCAAATTCACACATATAAAATATATCGGACGTCAAAGCGTGCACGTGAAAAAAAAACCACGACGCGATAAAGGCGGAAGATAGAGTCTCGACTTTCATTAGCTCGCGAGACGAATGGCCTCGCATCACGTTAGCGTAACTCTTAACTGCAGACTTGCGTTCAACTATCAAAGCAACGTCGCGCTACAATTTTTCTCCGCAATTTTTCACTCGCGAGAGCCCGAGGTTCGGACTTGAAACGCTCGATGCGTCCCGCGCCGATTAATCCTCTCGGTATTTATTTACACGTCCGCAATTACGATCGTCGATCAATATCCCCTTTACCCTAATCGCGATCTCGATCATCCGCGTGGTCCTCAAAGTATCGAGGATCTCGAAAAAAAAAAAAATAACGATTCGCTAGAATAATTCTTTAAATATCGAACCAAATGCCCGACGCAACGCTCGATTACCGTCGCGCTCTTGCAATTTTTCCTGCAGCGGAAGGGCCTTCCCGAGTCGAGAACGATAATCAATCGGATATGCCTGATTCGACCTCGCTCGAAGGCGGGGTTCGCGCCCCGAAGGGTCGGCAAACGTTCCTCGGGTCATTCATTTCGGGGAAACTCGCGAGAAGGGGTCGTAGAATTTTCCGGTCGGTGTATTTTCTCTTACCCCCTGCGCGCCCCTTTACTTGTTGCTGCTGCTGCTGATGATGCTGTTGCCACCACCGCCGCCGCCACCGCCGCCGCCGGCAGCAAGGAATTCCATGCGCGCTTCTATCGATCCACCCTCCGTCGGCCTATATAAAAGCCATCGCCATTGGTGGCCCTCCTGATCGTGAGAGAGAGCAGGTCGAGATTCCATGCACATCCGGGGAACCGTCGTCGAGGACGTTGCGACGTACTGAGATAAAAGAAAAGAATCAGAGAAAGAAAAGGACACGCTGGTCGCTAACCCGTTTATCACTGAGGGCTGTCACGCGGATGAGAGATTAAATTAATCAGGTACGTCCCATGTATCCCACAAGGCATTCCATCGTGTCGTCTTAATCCGTTGAATTCCAGTTAATTAATTTCCCACCGTTGTTGATTACGTTCCATTATGTCCACGTTATCGAAATCAGTCCGCGATTTGTCCCGTCGCGCTCCTCATTCGAGGCCGATTGACAGACATACGTCTCGTATTTCATATAACAATTCATCAGATTTCAAATTGTAATTATAATCTGAAATTTACTGAATTTTTTAACATTATAAATCTCACCTGCGACACGTAGAGCTGCGTGTGAAATCGATCGCGGTCCACCGAGCTCGCGATCTCCCATCCCGAACGACCCCATTCGCGAGAATCTATATATGAAATTTATCATAATGTGTCAATAACGACAGGTCGTCGTTCGCCGATTGCGAAATATACGCGGGCAAACACGCACGGCCCCGATAAGCACGCGAAATTTGACAAAGTTTCACGCTGGACAGCGGTACCATCTGGTAACTTGATCCCCCTTCGCAACTGGCCTCTCGCTTATCTAAGCACGACGCCAGTTTCGTTAACGACGGCATTTTAGTTTGAAACGAGAATCGTCGTGTTTTCGATGAGAATCGCACGGTCGTTTTATGCGAATTTAAGAAACGTCTTACTATTGTTATTATTTAATATTACATGTTTGACACGTAATGTTGCGAGTATTTCATTAAGAAACGTTATGTTTATTGATTTCAAAGGGAAAAACCGCTCCACTACGCAATGTGATTTGTATTCAATTTGTGCCCTCTTTATTACTTTATTACAATATTTTTTGTCTATTTATCTCGTTTCATTTAATTTTACTCTGACTTTTAATTAAAAGATGGAAAAGACCTTCTGGTTTATGATTTCTGTCCTTGTTCCTTACTAGCACTATTAGAGAAGTTTTCCTTTTCTTAGCTTAATTTTAAAGTCAATGAGTTTTAATATTAAATTCGATGAGTTTTTCCATGAATATCAGATAGGATTTACGGAGGATTATGCTGATCTGATCTTGTCTTGGCGTTACGTCGTAGATTTCTTCGATACGTCTTCATTCGTGCGAAGGACTTCGTTACCCTATTAACAAAATCGATATTAGCTCGGTACACAGTATGCAAAATAGAATTATAATAATATGATATTACGGATGATTCATACTAATAATTTGCGTTATAAAAAGCATTAGAAATGCAATTTCTCTTAAGTATACATAGATTAATACAACATTTACATAAAAAATACCCTAATTGTTATATAAAGAAATATAAGGTTAAAAAAATAAACTCGGGTTTTCTAAATTTTTATAAGTTGATTATACATTAAGTCTACATTTCTTTATATATAATCAATATTTTTTTATTTAAATGTTGTTCTATAATTGATTATGCAATAGTGTTTTTCACAGTCGACAAATTTGTTTCCAGAAATTCTTCATTTTATAAATCTTTTGCACACAAACAATTTTTTATTTAAATGTTATATACAACTGTATATCTCCCATTTGTACGTACTAAACAATAGAAAAAGAAGACAATGCGCGCGTTTCCAATTACTCTTTCAACTCTTTCTCTTTGCGCGATATTGTACGCAGTTACATTTCTGCTCATTAGTTTGAGCACAAATGGCATCGCTACGGTGGATGCTGCCGCTGCTGATTCTTGGAACCGGCGCGATCGCGCTGGCTTCCGCGACTCGGCAATTTCATGACGAGCTCCTCAGGAACACCCGGAACAAACGGGAAGTGCGGAAACAGAGATCCCTGGATGCAGCGGATTCGCCGGAGTACTACAACGACCTGCACTCGTTCAAGTATCACGGCGGCGACACCGATCGCAAGTTCGATCGCGACTTTGATGAGGACGACGAGGAGATCGAGTTCCTGCCTGGCGGTAAGATTTTTCCCGAGGAAACATTTTTTTTTCTAGACTTTGAGAAAAGCGCGAAGAAGAATTAATTTTCATAATATGTATTTATGTCTTTTGTATTTTTATGCGTATCGTATCATCTTAGATTTTTGCATCGTATCGTATTGAACCCTTGTATTGCTAATTGTTAATTATCGTGATTTCAGATAATGGTCAGCTGGAAACGGTAGGCGAGGGTCTCCAGGGATTGAACAATAAGTTACTCGAAAGGGCGCTACTCGATTATTTGGAGACTCTACCTGAGCAGGTAAATTTATCACTTAATGGAAAAGATAAATGATAATAGAGATAGAGTCATTTTGTTCTTAGAAATTATTGAAGACAGATTAATTTCTAAGAATATAAGATTAAATCCCAATTATATATTAGATAAGACCGTCATGATAAACAATCAAGTAAATAGAAGGTATATCAATATACGGTTAGGCTGAATTTTTTGTGTCTAATATTTTTCGCGTAAATTTTTATGTATAATTTTCGCTTAGCATATTTATAATATTTATGTATGAAATTATTATTATATTTATATTAAATGGTATAAACATGATAGTTTCTCGATTAAATCGTAATAAAATTTATTTTTTAAAAAGAGGCAAAAATGATCAAAACGCTTTCCTTCCCAGAAGAGGGAGAGCTCTTATTTACTTAATATACCTAGAACTAATATTTTTCTGTCTGTAATATTTGTCTTCTCCAACTGTATAAAAATTGAAAGTAGAGACATTTTAAACGGTCAATGTTGAACGAGATGCCATAGAGATCTCCGATAAATGAGATTGCGATAATAATTGCTTGCAGGAAGAACCGGTAGCCTCGATCTTCCGCGAGCGCGAGAGAGGTGGCAGCCGCAAACGGGGCGGCGCCGGCGATCGGCTGTACGACAAAGATCTAACGAAGCTGTTCCTGGAGGAACTGCAGGACGGTTCTCCGTACGGAGGTTCATACGTGGAGGTGGACGACGACGACTATGTAACCGCTTTACAATCACTTTACGACAGATACAGAGCTGGTAGAGGGAACAAAGTATACGAGTAAGTTCAATCCCTTTGACCCGTGAAAGGTCACGGCTATAATATAAAGAGTGAGAGAGCTTTAGAGTTTTATTGATTTATGAATATAGTAATCTTTAGATAAACTTAATTCCGACTCATGGAAGAATTTAATACATTGAAAGAAAACTATAGTTAATTTTAGACCCCAATCACAATTTTATAGTATTTTTAATGATAATTATGGTTGACATAATGATGCATATAATTAAATTAATCATATTTATAATCGTTAGAAATATTATAAAATTATGATTAGGTTTAAAAGTAACTATATTTTTCTCTCAGTGTAATAAGTAGCGTGTATTTAAAGGAAGATTATTCATCATTTGTTCACATAATATAATTTTCTTCTCAAGAATGGAATCCTCTTCGAGGATAATCGTTAATTGGTCGAAAAGGGGATTTTTAAGGATATAACAACTTGTACGCTCGACAGAACGGCAGGACCAATGTCTTGGGGCGAGCTGCTTAGCAAGGATCCGAAGGACGGCGGCGAGGACGAGTTCGTGGACCGCGAGCAGGAACAGGGCATCCTGTACTTGCCGGCGGAACGTAGGAACGTGAACAGTCGATATCCCATGATTCACTTCGGTCGCGATTTCGGCAGCTATCGCAAGCTGGCTAAGCGCTATCCGGTCGCTAAGAGAAGCCCCAGGCCGACCGAAACCAGATTAAAGACCACGGATCCTAAGGTAACGCACACACACGACCTTCTATTTACGGCCTAAAATTATACATTTAAAAAAATCTAACGTTAACATGGTAGCAAGATCGTGTGAACCTTATTCATATTTTTATTTCAAGGTTGCTCAAGACCTAGGAGCCCTATTCGGCACGCAATTCACGGACTCGCACAATCACACTTATAAATCCGATCACGGACACGATCACGATCACGATCACGATCACGATCACGATCACGATCACGATCACGATCACGATCACGATCACGAACGCAAGCAAGAACCCGAACAGAATCACGTTCACGAACACAAGCACGAGCTCAATCAGAATCACGATCATGAAGACAAGACGGAAACGCCGCCGCGAGTGACGCCGTCTCCGAAGGGCCAAAAGGAAAACGCTACGAAGACGGCCAATTCGAAATTCATCCAAGTGAAGAAGAAGAGCATCGACTGGTCGCAATACTTTGGCATCGACCGCAGGAAGAAGAAGGCCACCTTCACAGCCGGACCGGGCACGCAGAATCAGGACGACGCGTGGATGCTGCAGCGCTACTACGAGGTATAATTATTAAAATTTCTACGCATCATACAGTGATAATAAAAATGAAAAAAAAAATTAATTATCAAATAATTTAATAATTTAATTTTACACACGGAGTAAACAAGTAAAAGCTTTTGTTGACAGAATATGGCCGAAAATTTAAAGCCAAAGGATGATGAGATTGAGCGGAAGGATAAACTTGAGCAGGTGGACACGAAATTGAAATATATTAAGGATTTGATTATCGAGGAAGCTATGAAATACGCTGCTTCGGAGGACGAAGCGGATTTGCAAAAGGTAATTTTTCTACTTATACTTTCACACATCAACTTTATTGAAAATCTAATTTTTTAAAACTATTTAGTTTTAAATTACTATTTCATGATTGAGATAATATTTTAAAAAAATAAAATGTGATTAGATTAATTATGTAAAACTCAAGTGAAGAATATTTAGAAAAAATACAATTAGTAAAATTAATATAAAGAATAAGAATTATTAAAAAAAAAACAAATATATAATTTATCAGGTTCGTTAAATGATTTATTACAGATTGAAAAATGGGGGCTTTCGAACCAAGCTAGGTGTTCGTGCTTTAAATTTCTTTTATTCGGTCATATAACCATAAGTATGGATATAAAGAGCAGATACAAACGTTTCGACCTTTAATTAGGTCATCTTCAGTGTAAATTCCTAAAGTTGACGGTGTAATTAATAACTATAATGGATACGCTGTTTTTCTACGCATAAACGACTAGCGGATGTAACATTCACATAGATGCAATACATTTCTCTCTATACTCTGATTGTGACAC
>VBVQ01001847.1:0-26207 GCA_011636635.1 Tetramorium simillimum | reverse complement strand
TCGGTAATAGGGCGCCGATTGCCCAACCTGCAATTTCTCTCGCATTAATAATTTAATTTAGAGTCGCACGAAACGCGCCTGTTGCACGCACGCAGGGCGTTTACGGGTAGAGCGCACCTTGCCTCGTGATTTATCCCGCGTGTTATCCCGTCATCGAGCTACTTTCGTCTGCGTAAAATTGATCGATTTAACGACTCTTGCGTGCGCGCCCCAACCATTTTCCGAATAATAATGCCGATAATAATGTCCGTCGTCGAGTTTGTCGTTTTTAAAACTCACGGTATGTAAATTGCCCGATTATCGTTATCTGGGAACCTTAACTGTGCCAGAGCGGGATTGGGATTTCGAAGCTGGTTCTCGCCCCAGCTCGTCGCCGGTGTGTGTCTCAACGAGACGAATAAATAAATAAATCAACAAATGTGGAGTACACTACGTCATAGTGCGACAGTACCGGTTTCTCGCCGGGGTATTGATTAATCGGGACGGTATCGATCGCACGGTTATTAACCGAAACCGATATAGTGGCTCCCTTTCGTGAGAAGGCGTGACAGGAGAGGCGCGATCGAGTTTTTTTACCCGCGTGGACTTTAAGGCGTTTCATATTCATGGGTATATTAATGCGTCGTTTTAATTTCTCGAATAGCGTCGGTGCGCGCGCTGATAACTTCGCGCGCGCCCGACACCGGCCGCCGCGATTTCCTCGCAGCGCGCTTGCATCGCTAATGAAGCCGATTTACCTGTTGTGCTGGCGAGCACAAAGGCGTCTCGCATAATAACATATACACAGTCATACCGCTGGTCGACATACTTTGTGCGTAAAACGTAATTTGTGCGGGAATTTGTCGCGATTATACGCCGTATGACCTTCCCTTCTCTCTCTCTCATTCTTCATTCCCCGTCATGTATAATTAATAATAAAAATCGAAATTGACATCTCTATTGATTGAAATATCAGCAAATTAAAATAGCGTGATCGAGATCGGCGAGGTAAAAAGCGAAGTCCAGGGGACTTGGAAAAATTCTCCATAAATTATTCAGCCACGCGTCTCTTCGCTCGGCGTTCAACACTTCCTGCTCGCCGCTCATTACGTGATCGATCGCTAAAATCCAATTTTCTATGATTACTGCCTATGCCCGTTCTTTAATAATAGCGAATGCTTTAATCGCTGCGCCGTATACAGCGCGTATTATTCCGGCGACCCGGCCGGTGTCTCACCGACTTCAGCTCTTCGTGTATGCGCGTTCTTTGATACTCGCTCCGTGCCCGCGATAATTACTTTTGGAAACGAACCTTGAGCCCCGCGGTAAAGGGCAGGAAAAATTGCGGCGTGTATCGCCCTCTTCGTCTGGCGCCGTTTCCTTTGTTCCTCCGTCTCGCGCGCTTTTAGCTCCTCGGGTCCGGGAGGGGTGGACAAATTCAGGGTACACCGGCGCGCGGCCTTAAAATTGAAATCGATTAAAGTTAATTGCGTGGCGCGCTATCAGATGCTCATTATCCTTATCTCCGCGAGAGAGAGAGAGAGAGAGAGAGAGAGATCGCGAAAGGACGCGGCGGATATTGCCACGGCGATGAGTCGCCGCCGATTCGCACGCGAGGCGTACGTTTTACGTTACAACTCATCGGACGCGGTCCCAACTGCACTTCCGGCTGTTGTATCCTCGACTTCTTAATCTTAAATCCATCGAGATGACCCTCGCATTTTCTTCAATTCGACAATTTTAATTGATCGATCACACGTATTAAAAACAACAATCATAAATAAGTAAAAGCGACGATCTCGTTCGTTGACGTTTAAACGGATGAAAAATAGAGCATCGGGATATTTATGATGTCAATGTAGAAAGTTAATGGTACCGCCTATGATTTTATCTTACACGCCGTTTATGTAACACACTCTCTCGTGGATAAAGGCGCTCGCTCGCTTGAATACGGGTGAAAACGTGAGGTACGCATTACGAGCACAGCCTTGCCAGGCGCCGCAGTGTCGACCTTGCTGAAGAGACGACCGGAATCTTCGACGGCGAGTGCGAGATTCTTAGCACGAGGAGCGCGCTCTTGCAAAATAATACGGATCGATTCCGGAGAACGTTAGATAGCATCGCGAATAGGACGTCGTTAAACTAGAGAAAACAGCGAGCGAAATTCTCGCGAAACAAAAGTCGACGATGACGTGCCAGCAAGAGTTCCCGCGATGGGATAGAAAATAAAATTGATAGGGTTTCGTAGAAAATACTTTTGCTTTTTGCGACGGCTCAAAGTCCCCTGGAAAGTCCCGGGAGCGTTTTCGGAGAACTTCGAAATCGCGGAGAGAGAGAAGAATGCGACGAGCGGAGGGAAGAGAGAAGAAACGTCACGGAGAGAAAAGTACTCCGAGTATAATGAAGGATGCCAGGGAAAGGCGGTAGCGTTCAGGCATCGACTTGTTTCTTCAAGGACGAAATGAATTCATCGCGAAAACGCAAAGTCAATCGGTGTTAAAAGTCGAGGACTGCATCGGAGCATCCGATCGAACGAGCAACGGACAATTGGAAATATAAACCGTACCGTCACTCTCCATCATTTTACGCTACGCTTCATTTTATTCTCGCACGTGCGCGCGCGCGCGCGTCGTTTCGTATCTTATACAATTTATCTCCCGGGGATTTTTTTACGATGGTTTGATATTAAAATATATGGAGGATCGTAAGACCGCGTTTCGCAGGGGAGAGTCCACATTTTTTTTTCTCTTTCTCCCTTTTATTCTCGAGAATTGTGTAAGTGTTAACAAAGGATTTATTAAACTTAACAGCGGTCAGTGGGCGAGAGTCTACCGCTGCAGGTCGCGTTCGACCGGTATACTTTACGCGGCCAAGTACTCGTCCAGGAACCGATTCAACGCCGATTGCAGCGCGGAACTGAGACACGAGATCGCCCTGTTGTCCCTGTGCTCGCAATCGCCGCGCGTTGTCAGACTGCACGATGTCTACGAGACGCCGAAGGAAATTATCTTAGTCATGGAATAGTGAGTACTGCGTTCTTATTCCTTCTTTTCTGCTAGATTAAATACTTCGTTTCATATACGTCAACTTTCGCAATATTAATTATATCACTATTAGAGGAAGGCTGCGAGGCCTAAAATAATAATGGCTCGCTAACGACGTGATTTTAGCCATCCTAAGCACCATCCGTCGGCGATTTCTTTTTCAGCGCGCCCGGAGGCGATCTGCAGACGCTCATCGACGGCGATTTGGTGCCCCTCGAAGGTGACGTTGTACACTTTGTGCGGCAGCTAGTGGAAGGACTCGCCTACCTCCACGAGAGAAATATCGCCCATTTGGACATCAAGGTAAGTTCGACCCATAAAAGGTCGATGCGAACTTGTCACGCTTCTCTCGCGTATCCGGATCCCGGAACCGACTGCGCCGTCAGAAATTTCCAACTGTTTTTTCCGCGCTTGCATACAACGAGGTGAAAGCACTGCTGGAAAATTTCACAAATAATACGATTCTCGTTCTCGAATCCGTTCCACTTGATGTGTTACCTAACCGTACGCGTTCTTAATATGTCTGATATATGTCAGCGCGTGATTAATTGATCAAATGAGCTTGGGCAATCATCGAGCGACAGTCTTTATTCCGTAAAAACAACGTAGTTGCGGTTGAACCGATAGAGGTTTTAATTGCACTATTGATCGCTATGGAATGACGAGCGACAAGCTCTTGGAAGCAAATTGAAATTGCCATTTATGTTGTGGACAAAGGTACACGCGCGATGTGTTTGATCATAGGGCCTCTTCGATCGTGACTCAACGAGAGAAAAGAAAAAAAAGTAACTCGGACAAATGGAATCGAATACACGGGTCAGGCCCGCCGTTTAGATTTATCGCGAGTGCAGCGGGTAGTTTCGACATCTACGGAAATCGAATTCGCTTTTACGTACGGGCGTTGAAATAAAAAAAAAAAGGGACGCTGTCGCGTCGTGTCTGCAACGACGAAAGGAGGATGGAAAACGGGCGAGTCGGCTGGACTTTCGAAACTTGAGATACCTTCGCGAGCGATGTTTCTCTCTCTCTCTCTCTCTCTCTCTTCCAAGTCGGACGGTGTTGATTTCGTTTGCCGTTCATCAGCGAAAAGACGCCCGCGTTCTAGACGTTCAACATAACGTATTTCTTTTTAGACGATGTTACACTCGAATTATTCTGGGACCCTCTTAGTCAGCGCTTTGAAAATCGGGCAGCGCGTTTCGAGCTCCATCGGGACGAATGAATTGTCCATTGAACGAGAGACGGCTTCTCGCTTCGAGCTCGCTTTATTCTTCGAATGCCGACGGCTTTTTTTTTGCCGAGTGTCTGGATCTCATACGGACAGCGAACGTCCTGGATTGCCTTATTTTTATGACGTTTTTCTTACTTTTCGGCCGTAAAGTGCTCCAACGGGACAATTAAGCGCAGACGCATCGGTATGGCACAGTCGGCGACATTTACACGTGAAGAGGTCTTTAATCTCTGACAGCATTGTTTTATCGCTCCAAACCTTTGCTGCTCGCGCGCTGTAAAAAAGCCGTCGGCCGCTTAGAAGTCTCGGAAAACAGAACGGTTGCCTCGCTGGACCTGGTCTTTGACCCGTTTGAGCTCGGAGCTTTTATTCTACGATGTTTTGACTGTTCTCTTCGCGTAAAAATTTTTTTTATCATTTTTCATTAAAATTATTATTGTCATTTCTCCCGCTTTGTTCGGACAATTTTTACATACATTTTATCCCGCCGTTAACTCATTAATCAAAGAACCGGCAGCAATCGAGCCGGATTAGCGTTGCGAGGTGAACGTGTATCAGGTTGTAAAATCGCGCAGATACTCGCGGAAAAAATACGCCGACGACAACAACACACGCTGGAAGATGCAAAAGCGATCCCGCGCCGTAAAGTGCATTTTGATCCGAGGTCGTCGGAATCGCTCGTTACGGATGGGAAGATTCCTTCTCGTTATCCTCGCGGAAATAGCTCGCGCGAGAGGCAGAAGGAGAAAAACAGGCCTGACGAACCTTTAGCAAGTGACACCCTCGACCGAGGTAGTGGGATGCCCGGCGTCGTTCGCCAACGTCCGCCTTGCGCTTTTTTATTCGCGACCCTCACGCGCGAGCTAAGGTCGATTTGCATCACGTCGAGAGTTCGATCACTCGGGCGCGAAACAAAGTGTCCCGGTCGATCCTTGGTCGACCGACGCGATTAATTTGAGGTACGCAATTAAGCGTGTAAATCAGTTACGGGTTGGTCGATTGGTGTTTACCGCGCCGCGAAGGGAGGGGGTGACGCAATAAATTAACTTTGACCTACTACGAGCCGCTCATTGCTCAAGTTCCCGACGAATGGGCACCACCTGATTTATTTCGTAAGCGCTGCGGCAGAATGTATGTATGTACGTACGCCGTTGCGTACGACATTATTCCCGCGCTCCATAAACACGCTGCTGCCGTATTTGGCGGTGCGGCAAATATAGCATGTACGTGAGAAAAAAAAGAGAGAAAAGGAGAGCCGAGTATGTGTTCGCGCGTATGAACCCTGAACGAGCCGCGCGATTTTCTCAGGTTTCCCTTTGCGAATCGGGAGAGAGACTGGGAGCTACCAGGGATTTCGCCGCGTCGGAAGGTCCACGTGAAACACGCTTCGCGGAGAATCTGCATGAAAAAAGCGAGAGTGACAGAGAGAGAGAGAGAGAGAGAAAAAGATAAAACAGATGATCGGACTCGAGTCTCGGTTTTGTCCCGGGTCATCGCGGGATGCAGCGCGGGTTTCTGTACCGCCCACACCGCGGCGTCCGCGGGAGCGCGCCGCGGATGAGATATCGCGCCGAGCGGGAGATCGCCGCGAAAGATCGCGCGAGAGAGGAAGGAAAAAAAAAGAAGGCGGCAGAAGCGGAGAAGAAAAGAAAACGGAACGGCCGCGGCGCCGCGCTTCTCGCTTCTTGCAGCGAGAACGACGACCACGCCCTGCTCCTTCGCCGGTTGTGCACGCACTCTCGGTGTGAATCACCACCTGGTTCTCTACCACCTCCGTAGGGTACCTGCGTCTGGCTCGCCATAACCGGAGCAACTCCCGATAACCCGTGAGTTCCCGCGAGGTGGAAATCGCGCAACGCGACAACGGACCGGGCACTCGAGGACTCGAGTGTCGAGGTAGCGAACGACTGCAACACCTGGCGGCGATTTTACGATTTTACATCCGAGACGTGTTAGCATAGATCTTTCCGCCGGTTTGGTCCAGCCAGGTGCAATATAGTCACTTTTTTTTCCACGTAGAGCAAATAGCCTCGATTGAACGGTCAGACGACTTTGACGTACTCGCACGTGCCCACGCGTCTGTTTGGACAACGCGAAAGGATTTCGTCGGTCCAATCCGTGTGGGATTACCGATCGTATCCTTCTGATCATCAGATATTTGCCAATGTCATAATGCTGAAAGAAATTGATTAACAACACGCCCGAGGCGGTCGTTGAGATCAGACTCCGTATCCGATTCGTCTTCATTTGCAATTTGCGGAATTCGTAGAGATGCGGTTCATTAAAAAGTCAAGATATTAATTTGCATAGCTTCAAGTATACATGGAATACATGTTCGTGTTTTTGTTTTAGCATCATCCGATGTTTTTACAAGAGTTGTATTTCAAAACTTCACTGAGAGAAAAATGTAGTTACTTTTGAACCCAACCATAATTTTATAATATTTCTAACGAAATATGATTAACTTAACTATATGCATCATTATGTTAACCATAATTATCATTAGAAATATTATAAAATTCTGGTTGGCCAAAACTAACTATATTTTTCTTTCAGTGTTGATATCCATTTAATTTCAATGAACAAGATCGAATCAAGAACAAAATCTCTTGTATGGGTCTGATATTGTCGTCCAAATGTTTGATTAGCGTTTCTGTGAAATGAAGCGTGTATCGATCGCGCTTCCTATTTCGTCGAGCGAATCCATCGTAAATTGGATTCGCGTACAACGAGAACGCGCCGCGTTCGATCCTTCGATCGCGTCATCCGATCTCTCCGAGTTCGCAATTGCGTGGCAGGCAGGCCAGCCTGAATGAGAATTACTTCGCGCTTAATCGACAGTCGTTTCACGGAAAAACGCGAGACAAATAAATCTCTCGAAGGAGGAGCGCGAGAGGACGAGACGGAGACGGGCGGCGTTCGTCCGCTTTTGATTCGCGGGCACGATTGCGAGCTATTATTCTTTATAGTCTTCCCACTAGTGTGGCCTGCATGTCATTCGCGCTGCACGTGCCCAGTGCCCAGCTTCTGCGCGATATTATTGCCGCCCGTAAAGCCGACGTGCGGAGAGCACGTAATATTCCCGCCACGTAATGGCTCCCGTCGAGGGAATTACGTATCTCCGAGGGCCGGCGAGATTTATTTTTACGTCTTTTGTCATTATTTATTAGTCGCGCGCGCGGCCGAGAGAAACTTTGAATATTCAGGCGCGCCTACGTTAAAATACCCAAGGCTCCTCCCGCTAAAGCGACGACGATGCTGAGCGCCGAGGCTCGAAAAAGGGTCGTCCTCCGTTGCGTTTTTTCATCTTCGGACGAGCCGCACGCTCCGATATTCACGCTCCTATTTGCCGCGGATAAGAAAAAAAAAGAAGAAGAAAATCTTTTTACATCGACACCTACGAACGACCAGTTACCAGCTTTATCGTATATCTTGCTCAATCGAGTTGTTGCCCCACACGCGAATATACGCGACGTACGCGGGGCGTTACACGCTCGGCTCGTTCGATCCGGCGAAAGTCGCGATTCCGGTCGCGGTGTATGTAGAATTATTGGATATGTCAAAATCGTACAAGATCGCTGCGATCTAGATTATGTCAACAATTATAATAACGCAGCCTTCGGTAGTCAGCGACCTTCGTTACACGCCGGTTACTACTGACGATTTATGGTAATTGGATTGTCGGCGTGTCTTTGAATTCACGGCGACCCGCGCGCCGCGAATCGTTAGCGCGGCGGCTCGCGTGTGCTCCTTACCCTTCACGCTTCCAATGCGTTTTCATAAATTGTCTCTGGGATAAATAGCGCGCCGGCCCTGTGCCGGGCGATCCTCTCGCGACTAATTATTTCCCTCGTCCGCGATCGATCGGCCGCGTCGTCGCGGTCACGTTAGGGCTCTAAAGCCAGCCGGTCGGAATACAGCGACTCGGTTGTAGCCGGGCATCGAGATAACATTTATATCGGCGGACAAATGCCACTATTCACCAGGTCGTCGCAAAAACGACGCGCCGCAGCGCCGTTCCGTCGTGCCCGCGCATTGAACTCTCTCTCTGTGTCTTTTTGTCGCGAGGTCGTTCCCGGAGCGAGCGTGGAATTCAAAGTAAACGGACGATCACCGGATGCGGAAGACACTTCGCGATACAACCCTATGCGCGCGCCTCAGAAGCGGCCGTAGCATCGCGATTCCGTAATCTAAACGACGGCGCGTAACACCGAAATTCCATTCACCGGCGAAACCCGGCAACGATACCGGGCACGCTGTAACGCGATACAGAAATCGCTTCCTCACGCCGTTAATATGCCCGCGCGCCCTTATCTGCACGGGCACGCGGAAGACCGATCGCATCCCTTTGGTTACGGCCGCAATAAAACCGGCGACGAACAGCTCGGCTCTTCGAGCGCGAGCCCGGCGAAACTATATGTTTCGCGAGATAAAATCGTGCAAGGCGATTTGATCGGGCGGATCCGAGCGGCTAACAATTTAGCTTGTCCAGAAGTCAAACCGATCGACTCTATATAAAATAGAAAGCAGAGGAAATTAATAAAGTTATATTAATACACCAATCGCATGCTTTGATATTAAAATTGAAAAATTAAAAGCGAAGCATAAGAAGCGATTTTGAAACCGTTCGCTCGCTTGTGTCGAAACTTTTTCCATTAAATATTACACAGTAGGCTTGTATAGAAATCTTTTTTCCCTGAATTTTTTTACAGCCTCAAAATCTTGTCATGATGGGCTCATTCCCGGACTGTGATGTTAAGCTGTGCGACTTCGAGATCTCGAGAGTGATCCTCGAGGGCACCGAGGTCCGGGAGATTCTTGGCACGCCGGATTACGTCGGTGAGTGACCGGCCTTCTACAATTCTCAATATACTTAGTACTTGATAATTATATTTATTGATGAGAAACTTAAGTCTTAAGTATACATACATAGGTATATAATCTAAAAATTTTTTGCAACGTATAAAAAAATTTAAGACAAACTAATTATCGATTTTCAATTTGAGTGTTTAAAACGTATTTTTGATGAAAAAAAGAAGTTAATTAAAGAAGTTAATAAATATTTTATGTAACAATTGAAAAGACCTGTTAAGAAAATGAAAAATACTTTTTTGATAAGACAGTCTTTCGTTATATTATTACTTTAAAAGAACGAAATTTAAAAAAATATTACTTTAAAAGAACGAAAAAACTGCGTTCCGGTTTCCTGTCGCATATTAACGTCGTTAAAAATTTCGAAAGTTTAACGCGTTTCATAAATCTCTTTCGAGCACGCAACAATTCAGAGCACGCCCGGTTGAGAGATCTCCGTGAGATCGGCGCCGATAGCGGCTTGACAAACTTCCTTAATCAAGAACACAAAAATATAAATTGCCACATTATGGCTGTCGAGAGATAGCGTATACCGGGCATTACTCGGAGTGCCAAGGAGTCACCATGACGTTGTTTCGGTGGGGAACTCGTCCAGGTGGTGCGTTCGCGCTCTTTGCTCTTTGCCGCGCGGCTTAATTGCTACCGATCATTATCTGCGTTCGCTAATTGACGATCACCGTGGCGAGATCGCAAATATAATCGATATTAATTGACACGTTAGCCTCATTGCGCGCTGCCGAGCCCGCAGACGCACGCCCTTAATAAAGGCCCGGGGGGGGGCTCCGTTACACACACGCACACGCAGACGGATCCCCTCGATCCCCCCGCCGACTATAATTGACGTCGGTCTCTTCAAATCGTGCCGTTTCCAGGCAAGGTAATCGACGCGTCGTGGCCTTTACGTCGCGGAACGAAGTAAATAACAAAGTCGGACGGCCGATGAATTAACGCTCCTCCTTTGTGCGAGTATCTTTCCCTTTCTTTTCTCTCCTCTCTCTCTCTCTCTCTTTCTCTCTCTCTTTATCTCTGTCCCTCCCCTGCGAAAATTGAGATCTCGCGCGAACAATGCTTCTTCGCGTCGGGCCCGTCGTAAGCCCAAATATGATTTGCAATTTAAAGCGACGCGTTCCCTCGGACTCGCCGAAAATTATTTACCGATTAATCATCGCCGGTGTCGGCTTCAATCGGTCTCGCCCGCCCACTTATCTCATTTTCTCATTCGCCGTAACAGCGAAATGTCAAGCGGCGAGGTGTCGGGGGTGGCAGCCCGTTATACCCGTTAAGACAGGGTGCTCCAAATCCGCCTGCTTAACAGGCAGAATCAGCGGGACTACCTGCCGTGCGGTTTAATTGATGCGTGTCGCCACCGCGCACGATCGCTGTCTACGAAATAATAGGATCAGCGGGGTCGGCAGTGGGCAGTTTAAGATCGTATCGTCGGCCGAGGCAATCCGGTCCGTCCGACGTTTCTGACGGCGATAGACCGAAACAGTCATTGCAATCGTATCTCGTTCCGTTCGCGCTAAACTTTTACGGGAAGCTTCACGTAAGAACGAGATCGGAGCTATGATAGCTGAAACTCCGACGCGCAGAATCGCCTTCGCAGCATCACTAGCCGGACCGACTCATCCCGGTCTCCGCGCATTAGCCCACGTTCGATTTTCATACGTAAATAAAAATGACGCTTGCGAATCCGAGTGATGTCACGTGCGAGGTCACTGGACACGAAATAAGTGGACGTGCGGAGGAGAGACCTCGGCACGTGATGCCGGTGAATGCTATTGTGCGTACATTTCCATACATTCAATTCGTGTTTACATTTCTCTTTCAGCGCCTGAAATACTGCATTACGAGCCGATCACGCTGGCAGCCGATATGTGGTAAGGCCAAATACGTGGAGCGTTTCGTTACCCTTTCTGTGCGGATACAGATCGGGGGATTTTCTTCGTCTACGAAAATATCTTTCTCTTCCAGGTCGCTCGGTGTCACAACCTACGTATTGCTGACGGGCTTCTCGCCCTTCGGCGGCGAGACCGATCAGGAGACCTTCCAGAATATATCTCTAGGAGAGGTGGACTTCCCCGAGGAGCTGTTCGAGGATGTCTCGGCGCAGGCGAAGGACTTCGCCGCAAAGCTTTTGGTGCTAGACCCAAGGTATAATCACCGTCAATTAGCAATGAGCATTCAAATCCTTCTTTCGAGTGATTTCTTTCGTATATTATTAAAAAACGGAAATTCTTCTCTTAAAAATTTGGAATGTCTTAAAAAGGTTTACATCGTACGTTAAAAGTGATTCGATAAATTATTAAGTTTATCAGTATACTCATTGCACTTAAATTCTCTCAAATAAATTGTACCGAGGAATAAATTTTATTTCCATTTTTATTACTCAAGTGCACGAATGACCGCGAAGCAATGCCTGCGTCATGACTGGCTGCGCGGCGCTCCAACACAGGCGTCGCCGCATCTGCGAAGGTACCTGTCGAAATCGCGGGAGGTTCTTCTGGAGCGCGTGGTCAGTCGCGAGAATCTGAGAAGAGCCGCACTGATGAGCCAGACGACCAGCCAGGCGAGTCTCTGCCAAGGGGACGTCCAGAGCGATCAAACCTATCAGCATCGTCAGCAGGGGTTACAGGATTGCATGCTTAGTCAAAGCGAGATGTGCCTGAGCCATCGCCTAGACGGGAGTCGCTCGAGTTTGGTGGGTAGCGAGGGATTCGCCAGCCCGGCGGATTCTCAGGCCAGCCTGAATTCCTCCAGGACCAGTCTGAGCTGTGCGAGCCAGAGCTGTCTGTTGAATCAAGAACAGACGCAGGGGCTGCTGAGTAAAGCTCAGAGCCGATCCCAGGCGAATCTGAATCAGGGCTTGAGCCGCGGTATACTGTCGAGAATACGCAGTTTGAATCACGTTCAGTCTCAGGCGTGTCTACTGAATGGATTTTCGGCGATCAATTGCGAACGAGCCGGTGCCGTCGCCACGATGAATCCTGTAATCAGCAAGTCCCGCGAGAAATTGTACGGTTTGAGGTCCTTGTCCAAGTCCCAAGGTGTCCTTGATATCTACAGAAGTCTGGAGTGCCTGAAACGACGAAGAAAGAGTTATCAACGCGCGAAGACTGAGGACATGTTGCCGATTTTCAAGCAGCTCGGCGCCGAGATCGCGTCCTCCAGACTCACACCGTCGATCAGCAACGATCATTTGGTCGTTGACGTAAAATCGGAGCTCGATTTAACATGCGATAAAATCGAGCGGAAAATTGAGCAAAATGTGCCAACCGTTTCGTCGATAAACACGAAGACGTCGAGCGATTTTAGCAGCGATAATCGGAACCGCATCGAGTTGAATGATTCGCACTGCATAGCGAAGAATACGGAACCGCAGAGCCCGAAGAAATTCCCGTCGGAGTCTGAAGAGAATCTAGATTCTCTCAAATCCGTCGAGTCGGACACCCTGACCGAGGATTCCGACGAGATGCCGTTGTGCCGTAACGCGGCGCCCGCCGATGCGGACAAACGTCCCTGCGAACGTCAACATTCCGACGTGTCCAGCCGTTCCAACAACTCTGACGACAAGGAAGATCGCTCGACGGAGTCGGAGAACGACGAACCGAAATATACAGTGGCGCAGCTGGTTTCCGCCTTCAACAAGCACCAGGAAGTCGCCTCGAAGACGAGCCTGAGGGCAATCATGTCTGAGAAGCGAATCAACGAGACGTTCCCGACCGGCACGAAGGCGTTACGTCTCTTTATCCCGGACATCAATATCACCGAAAGTAAGATCGTCAGGCGAAAAACGAGCTACAAGCCGCGAAAGAATTGGGAGGAGCTCAGGAAACGCAACGAGAAGAATGAGGGCGTCTTGAAGAGTCTTGATAACGATTCCGGCAACGAGGACGATGACAACGAAGACGAGACCCGGGACAGCATGAAGAATGAAAGAGATTGCGCAAGGAATATTGATGAAAATGTTATCGATGTTCCGCAGAGCTTAACAACTCAAGAGAAAGATGCGAGTTTATTCATAGATCGATGGTCGCTCTTACGACCTGAGGAGAGCAATGGACAGAGTATTTTCATCGACAACGTGGGTACTCAAGACAGTCTTGACACTACGATAGACGAGAAATACAAACAATGCGTGAAAGGTGCTATGTCCGGGAAGATGGAAACGCTGGAGGACAAAAATGAAGAGAAATATCCAAAGTCGCTAGAAGTACAGCCGAGAATTATCGTTTCGATACATCAAAAGGAGAGATTACCTAATTATATATATCCGGACATAAATGTCGTCAAAAACGACAATCGCGAAGCCTCTAAAGGGGCTAAAAAGACTGTTGGAAAACCCGGATCTAAAATATCAAAGACCGATCGAACTAAACCGAGTTTTGGCGCTGATTCCGCGAACGTAAATCTCAAGGATATTCTGCAGCGGGTGGACAATTCCCAAAGTACCTCCAAAGAAAATCTAGAAAATCTGAGGAAAAGGACATCGATCGCAAAGATTATTTTGAACGACAATCTCGTTCATGACAATCAAGATAGCGGTGGTTACAGGATGAATTCTCGCGCAAAAAGTGAACCGCCCTCGAACGACAGTCAGTCGGAGGATCGGATGAAGCTGATGGTACCGCCGTCTTTCATCCGATCATCTTCCTTGTCCAGCGACAGTAGCTGCCCCACGCCGTCCAGTGTGCAGTCTGACGTGAACGTATCGTGGGAGGACGTCCAGGTCGCTACGGGCTCTAGCACGTCTCTGGAAAAGGAAGACGTTTGCAGGGTCGCGAAAAAGGTCGACGTCCAGCGAACGTGCAGCGAGGGAAGAAACAGACAGTGCGGGGAGGACCGGAAGGTCTGGGGGCGGATCTGTACCGGTTCCTACACTAGGGCCATGGAAAAATTCAGCGGCAAAAATATAGACGCCGCGAAGAAATCGCCGGGTTCAACGATCCTCACGCAACAGGCGGAGAAGATTAGAAGAAAGAGCAGCCCTGCGATGCCGCAATATATAAATCCTTAAGAATCTTAATCTCTAGACGATTGCAATCTAAAGTACATACGTTGCAATATAATTTTGCATGAGAGACCCCGAGGTCACATATATAATCCACTTAATGTTCCTGAAGGAATAGCGAATTCTCTAGACTGGAGTCGACGCGATGCGAATTGCAGTAACGCGGAAATGAGGAAAAGATCGATAATTTTTTTTCATCACATCTTAACAAGGCAAGAGAAAGATAATGCTCTCGCGATCTTGACGGACGACCGTGAATGCGTACCTTGGGCGATTCACGGGCGTTAGAAACTTCGTTGCAGTGCCACGCGCCGACATCTCCGATCGAAGCGTATCGATGTGGCTTAATAACACGGAGACACGTGTCAGCGATTCTGCTGACCGTCATTAACGTCCCACTCGATTTTGTCGTGCACATGATCGATGGCTTTAGCGTCATCCCTTTCGCTTAATCACCATATTAAGGGAACACTTATCTTTGTTCACGTGCGCGTATACCGCCAGGATGGTGTCAATGAGGGCGGAATATATTTTTAGGAAAGCAAGGGAGATAATGGATGAAGTAGAATGTAGTTTGAATTTTTGGCATATATATATATATATAAATCGTCTCAGTTATGCATTACGTTCTTTTTAAAGATTTATAAACTATTCTTAAATTTGTTTGCACAAAATCTCTAATGGTCTTTTGCAAATTCTAAAATTTTTAATTTTAAAATTAAACATATATAAAGATCGGATATTTCTCTTTTTTTCCGATAAATGCTATACATATTGTATTTTTTATATATGTATAACCTATTAATAAACTGAGACTAAAAGATAAACATAAATAACTATTCTTCAACGATATAATTATCAGGAAGATAGCCACAATCGCTTTTATAAGATGCAATTAGGAATATGATTGTGAAATTAAAAAGATCATTGCAGATACACGATCATGGCCACGGCTCTTTATGGGATAATTACGGAGTGATTCATTCTAAGCAAATTGCGTGCGCGTGCTTTCAAAGATGCCATTACAGATCGATGCAGGAACTGCACGCAGTTTGACCTCCGCGGAATTGCAGTAAAATAAAATTAATATGTCGTTGATGGGGCTATAAGCCGAGATTGGATTGATAATTAGGTATTGAACGTGAATTTGACTGAAAGGGATAGCGATGGTTCTTTCATACAAATTGTTAAAATTAAATTTTATTGTAATATAAAACAAAAAAGTTCCTCAGTTCATTATATTCGAAATTATATAATTCGATATTATTACATATAGTTGCTATATAATATGCACAAATAATAGTACACTAACTTGATCACTCCCATCGACTTTTTCGCACTCTTTTGCGTTCCGGTCCCGAGGAGTTGGAAGCTTGGTTCTCTTGAGTTGCAGGCTTCGGTGGTGGAACGGTTGGCGGTGGCGGCATTATCACGGAAGGTGGAGTGATCGTTTGTTCCCAGGTGTGATCCGATGATGCACGGAACTACATGCATATCAAGATTAATATCAGAGATTCGAACTTTTGAATTTTGTTCTTTTAATGTACATTTTATAAAAAAATAACATCTTACCTGGGAATTATATTGACTTCGGAAAGCAGCTTTCATAGCGGAGAGTCTGTCGCTACCAGGTCCGTGTCTTTCCAACTTTTTAACAACCTCGTTAATATCCTTGGATGCTTGCGACGTTGAGCCACTCTATAAAATATACAATTATCATTCTAGTTAGTTTAAAAAATAAATAATCAGTTATATAAATTATCGTTACAACGTATACCGAATTTGATGAATTGGGTCTGCCTCTGAAACCAAGTCCTGCTCCACCGATATTTAAACTCTTTCCTTTTCCACCTTTGAATCTCGATTTCCTAAACCACGCGCTTTGCATAGCCAAATCCATTAAGCTCTTTGGCACTTCCTGATTTGCTCCCTCCAAATTTCTCACTAAATGTCCAGCAAACTCTTTATCTTTTTCCGTCACAAGGGTATATGCCGTACCTTTTTCACCAGCTCGTCCTGTTCTTCCTATTCTATGTGTATGTGTGTCGATATCTCGCGCTACGTCGTAATTCACGACAGTTTTGATATGTGGAATGTCCAAACCTCGCGCTGAAACGTCACAAAATAAGAATTTCGCAAACATATATATATATTTTTAGCGTAATAATAGTTTAATTACCGGCTACGTCAGTAGCAACCAAGGTACTGACATCCTTCTTCTTAAAAGCCGTAATCACTTTATTTCTCTCAATCTGATCCATATCACCATGCAAAAGTAATACATCAAACTCTTTCAGTTTGAGATTGTTGGCAAGTTCTTCCGCGTTCAGCTGATGTGAGGGAAAAACATACAAGCTTAGTTTACACATCCCTTTCACATTGTATTAACAGTTACGGGATGCTTAGTTTTCGCACCTTCTTAGTGACAAAGATCAAAAGACTGCCAGTGCTTAAAAATTCAACCAAATTCTGTAACATCCAGTTCCATTTACCACTAGGATTGTTATGAAACATTATAACATGTTGCGTCACATCGGTGTTAGCTTCACCGACATCTCCTTGCACTATTCTAATAGGATCTGTTAAAACATCTCTAGCGAGCTTCTCTACTTTTTTCTTGAATGTTGCGCTAAACAGTAACGTTTGTCTGTCAGGTCTCACGTGATTACATATAGATCGTACTTGAGGTTCTGTGAAAAAAAAGAGCTTCGATATATTGTATAAATATTGTAAAAAATATTCTGTCACCGTATATCATAATGTGCGTTTGCTCACCAAATCCCATGTCAAACATTCTATCAGCTTCATCCAGAACTAAAAATGAAACTCTACTTAAATTCGTAGCTTTCATCTTAACCAGATCGATCATTCTACCAGGAGTAGCGACTACGATCTCTGCGCCACTTTCCAATGCTTTGCTCTGTTCCCATTTGCTGCCACCTCCATAGCAGCAGCATACTTGGATATTGTAAACCTTTCCAAACTTCTTTGCTTCTTGGTAAATCTGCAAACAACATTTATAGTAGACGCTATTCTTGGAGCATTCTTCCGTAAAAATAGAGAGAACGAGATACCTGTTGAGACAATTCTCTCGTTGGCGCTAAGATGAGACCAATCGGGCCATCTCCAGCTTTCAATTCGCGCTGATCCATAATGTGTACCAACATCGGCCAAATAAACGCTGCTGTTTTACCGCTGCCTGTTTTCGCTATACCTATTATATCTCGCCCGCTCAAGGCGGCAGGAACCGCCTGCGCCTGAATAGGCGTGGGCTGCGTGTACTCATTTTTACGAATACTTTTAATCAGTGGATCGTCAAAGCCGAAATGGCCGAAGCTTGTGACCGGATTCGGCGGAGATGGTCCGGATACCTTTATACCCAGGGTCTTTCTCAAGTCATCGATCTGTTGTTTACCTAAACTTGCAATCTCTTCGTGCACGTTATAAAAGTTTTTCTCGAACGGTTCATATTCTATTTCGCTATGATCGATCGGAGGTAACGGATCGATCTCCTTCTTCTTTGGTGGTGCAATGGGATTGCCATCTTCATCATAATCGATCTCCTGATCGGACTCTTCTTGTTGTAAACCAGCAGTTGGATTCTCTTCCATATACCTTGGAAGTAAAACAAAGATGATTGCATATTTTGTCACAATTTTACATCAGATATGCAATCGGCATTTAATAAACTTATACCTATAGTAACTTTCCTCGTCGTCCTCTCCGTCAATGTCCGCCCGAAATCCTTTGGGCTTGTCTTCCTTACGAGTATCACCGTGTTGAGCCGCGCTAGTGTTCCGCTTCACTTCCGCGTCGATACCTGCCATGAAAGCATCCAGGGTATCCTCTTCGCTGTCGCTCTCATCCTTTGTCGACGATTTCTTCATCAAGTCATAGGTGGGAGAACCTGGTGCGGGGATGTATTCCAGCGACGAAGTTGGAGCTTCATCGTCGTCTTCAAAGTATCTTTAAATCGAGATTGCAATGCTCAATATCTCTTTTTCTATACTTTTTTTATAATGTTGCATGAAAAGTCATACTAACTCTTCCTCGGTCTTGCTGCGCTTCTTGGGCATGCCCCAACATGCGGACAGGGCGTTCTCCGTAATGGCATTCATCGTGTGATAGCCCTGCTTGCTCAGGGTAGAATTCGGCGGTGGTGGAGGTATGTTGGTACCGCTTCTCTTTGTCCCAGACATTTGGAAGCCGGTGAAGCCGAAGCCTTTCGGCTTGCTACCACTTCCTCGATGATAGCTCATCGTGTTGACTTTAACAAGATTCAGCCAATTGAAGCTAATGTCTCGTCTTCATTATCACAATTCAAGTAAAAATAAACGGGTAACCTCCGTTACATGATAAGATGCAACACTTTACTCAGAGTTGTAAAAAATCAATGCGTGAAGTCTAATTTGCGTCTCGTAGAATAATCGATCGATACGTCAAATCAATAACTGCTTCTCACGAGAATTATCTACCCGCGTAATTAACTTTTTTTTTGTATTTAACGTGCCGTCAACCGAATTTTCTTTCGGTTATTAACGCCCTTTATCTAAATATCAATAAGAAAGTACTATTCTTGCTGTATTTATTAATATACAAGCATAATTAACATTCGAGGATCAAAGGTTAGGAAGCGAATTTTCGGAGCAGCGTCAACGGCGCGGAGCAATTTCGGCAGGGCTTCTGTCTACGATGTAATTGCAAGAATTTTAGCTGGGCGATAACTACCTGCACAACGAACGCACTCACGAATCCACTCGCATTTATCTCGCCAAACAGTCGGATTTTCAGTCGCGCAAAATAAAAAAAATACGGTCACGAACTACGCGGCGTCGTGACGTCGACTGGCGGCCGGAGTCGCGCGGCGACGGCGCCGCGACGCCGCACGGTGGCGCACGCGTAGCGAACATGGCCGACGCGGTCGGCGCCGCGTCAGTCACCCCGATGACGGCGCCCGTTCGCTCTCTCATTTCTCCCGATGCTGCCGTCGACCCGCGTGGCTTCGCGTCGACGATAATTCCCGAGCGATCGTGGCACGGACGGCGCAGCTGACGGCACGGGGGGGAAAAAACAGCGCGAGGAAAAAGCGGCTGTCCACGGGGCTCGGGCTCGTTCGTGGGACGGAGAGAGGGGGAAGGGCGCGTTTTGACGTACGCGTTACGGTGTCGTCGTCGTCGTCGTCGTCGTCGTCGGCGGCGGTCGTGTCACTCGAGGAACCGACGTCGCCCGACGTGATACGGCTCCCCGTGAGAAACGCTGCTCACCGCTACGCTCGATCCGCTCCGGGCGCGCGCGCGCGCGCACCTGTGTGAGTGGTTTTGTGTGTGTGTGGGTGCGGGTGCATGCATGTGTGCGTGTGCGCGATTCGTGGAGGATCGCCGCGATGGATTACGTGCAAATAAAGGACATCCGCGCGGGCCAGAAGAACATCAACGTAGTGTTTATCGTTTTGGAGGTTAGCCACCCTACCATCACCAAAGAGAACCGCGAAGTTCGAACGTTCAAAGTGGCCGACAGCACCGCCTGCATGAACGTCTCCATCTGGGACGAGCCCGGCCAGCTCCTGATGCCGGGCGACATCGTGCGGCTCACCAAGGGCTACGCGTCCGTCTGGCGGCAGTGCCTGACCCTCTACTCGGGCAAGAACGGCGACATCCAGAAGATCGGCGAGTTCTGCATGGTGATCAACGAGCAGGTGAACATGAGCGACCCGAACCCGATGCTCTCGCAGCAGCTGGTCAATCAGAGCTCGGGCTCCGGCCCGCCCGGCAGCAACGTCAACAACAGCATCACCAACAACGGCAACGCCAACAGTATCGCGGGTCAACCTGGACGGCAGCCTCTGGTACATAGATCATCGCGACGATCCCGCCGGACAGTCGACGCGGCACTTTTACGCGTCGCATAGTTTTATCATTTTTTTGTCTGCATTCACGAGTCATCTTGTTGTTAAAAATTACATTCGAGATGCCTTGGCACTTTTACACAATAATTTATGGCGAGGGATGCAAAATGTGTTCCAGATATTGAATCGAAAACTCGGTGTTTTCGTTGCATTTTTTTAGCAAGTAAACACATCTGGAAATTAACATTTACATATATTAATCTTTCTCATTTACATATATTAAAAGTCACTTAAATATGCACAATAGATCAAGTCAAATGCGCGGAACTTAAAGGAAAACACAGGAAGGAGATCGAACAAAGGAAAACACAGATTAAAGGACAGGCCTAAAAATATGGAATTGTATTTTCTACTTTTTTTCCTTTATAATTTACGTTCTTTTTTTACGATCTAAACTATTTTTCATAAATGAATGTAGATCAAGTATTTCCAAGTCCTCTCAATTTTATTCTTCAGATCTAACATAAATCAGAATTTTTATCACTTGGAGAAATTTAGGAGTTTTTACTTGAAAATGTCAGATATAATTTGCCAGTCATAATTGCGTGTACAAATGCTTGAAAATTTGCAATTATTTGCAATTATATTGCAACAGACTAATGTAATGCATTATGTCGAGTCCGACTCAAATATCGGACCGCGAAAGATTAATGTAGCTTGATTAAGAAATATTTGTGTTTGAGAATGTCTTACCATCTCGAGTATCCAACTTTCGATAAAAAAGAATATATGCAATCTGTCACAGGCGAGTCAAAGTAACACAACGGCACCCAGTAGCGGATCTGCGGCGAGTTCGACGACCGCGAAGAGCGGAAACGGTAGCGGCGGTGGTGGCGGCAACGGCAGCAATACTACCAGCAGCGGCAGCGGTAGCGGCAGCGGCGGCGGTTCAGGTTCGTCCAGTGGCTCGGCACGATACTCCTCGTCGGAGTCGACGACGAAATCGGCACCGACGACCAAGAGCAACTCGCGTGGACGTGGTGGCTACAGGAATGGCGGTCGTAGTGACCGGAGATAACACACGAAAAGGAAGCGGCTGATCATATGTGTGTAAACGAGCGAACGTATGAATGAATGTGTTGAGCGCGACAGATCTGCGCGGCTGTGTAATATATTGTTTTTTTTTTCTTTTTTAAATTTTAGTTTTTTGTCAAGCTGGGAAACTACTTACGTATCGGAAAATAAAGGCCGATCGTCGCCGCGCGAGGTATTCCCTGAGAGCGAGTACGCGAGCTTCGCTCGTCTCGGTAGTGGTGGATACTCAATTCCATCTGATTTTGTCATTATGGTGTTTCGAATCGCTTCAGGCATCAATTAAAGTTGGATCTTTTAAAAATTTTTGAAGCGAGCTTTCTTCTTCCTTTATGTAAAAAATAATCTTAACAAATATATATTGAATTATAAATGATAATTATAAATGATAAAATAATAATCTTAACAAATATAAAAGTCTTGAAATTTCCGAAAATATTGAACGTCGAATTGAATGATTAAAACGTTTCACGAAACAGTAGAAATTGTACTGTGTGGCATCATATGAAATAAATATTATATGTAAATATATATATAATTATGATATATTATGATATTATGATTAATTATGATATATAATTATGAATATAAAATAAAATATAATTTATATATTGGTTTAATAAAGATTATTATTATAGTGAACATTTATTAAGATTTAAATTTTGGATTTAGAATTTGATTGTTGCTGGTTTTTAAAATGTTTAAGAAGAATGTTGTAAAATATATAAAAATTATCAAGATTTTTATAATTGTTAAGGCTGTTGTGTTTTGTTTCTAAAATTTTTTTTAAAATCCTTTCTGATCTTATATAATATTTGTAAACTGATTTTGAAAAGCGTGCTTTTTAATATCATCATTACTCGTTGACATGACTTAGAAATGTAAGTTATTCCTATAATTAGAAGTATCTCGCTTTGAAGGGAATTTCTCAAGAATACAATAAACGAGCAAATCCTTTCTTGGCATTCGTAGCATCCTTAATAGATATGCAGGGTGACGCTTAATTACATACGACAAAAATAAAAGTACACATTTAGTACATTTTAGTATATTTAGCACATTTAGTACATTTAGTACACATTCTGTACTAAAAAATATTAATGTGATGACAATTGCTTAATACGAAATTGTATTAATGCAATGAAAATTAATTGAAATTTTTGAGAAGAAAAAAGACATGTCTGTCAAAATAAACAAATATTTGTAACATCTTTATTATTAGATTTTAAATTTATTCGTTGCAGGTACAGATTCTAGTCAAATATATATATTTTGCTTATCTAAAGCAATTGTCAGGAAAAAAAATTAGAAATGCTATTACAACTAGATGTTTAAGAAAAAAACTTTTGTTAATTTTAAAATGTGCATATTATGCATATTTACTTAATGTATGTAATTAAAAATCACCCTCTGTTGTATACATATGTATGTTTTATATGATCTGTCGTGCGAATATTCGTATTCGAACATATTAAATTTTTTGAGTTTATCTTGACAATTATCCATTATTATTAATCATTAAATCTTAAACGACACGAATCAATTATTCATTTTGATTAGGCCATACATGCAATCGGGACCGATAAAAATATTACAACGCATATTGTAATAATGACAAACAAATTGTATGGTGAAAATAAAAAGTCAAGAACTACATTTGCAAATCCCTTTTTACTTGCCCGGTGATTAATTCTCTTGAATAATTGTCAATACGTATCAGATTTCTCCTCGTATTTCGACTAAAAATACCGTTACATAAATTCTTTATAGAGAATAAAATTTTCTATTTTTAAAATCGTATTCATATACAAAGAAAAATAAGTTACTGGTTTTATTTCTATGACTCATCAAATGTTTATCACCTTGTTGTGACTTGGTAAACAGAAGTCAAGAAGTTTGAAATTACTAAGGTCAAAAACAAGTCGTCAGAAATAAGCTAGCTTTTATTTAGTGCATAAAGAACCCATAGAAGTGATATAAACGTGCCACATTGTTAATCGTACGTACTGAATATTTAAATTAATAATCGTGCAAAAATCATTGATTATGAAATAACGTAAAAAGAAATTCGATTAAATATGATGTGGATCAGATCATTTATCCGCGAAATCAATAGCATACTTTTATCATCGAAAGTGCAGTATCGCGCAAAATCGATCAAGAATTATTCAACGGGATATAATAAAACAGCGAATATGAATAAAAAGCTGCGAACGATTAAGGATATTCCTGGTCCAAAAGCACTACCTTTACTTGGCAATTGGTTTAGATTCATGCCTTACATAGGTAAGAGTTGTTTACTTCATTGATGTCTCAGATAATGATAATGAAATCGCTACTAGTCAAATTCAAATTTATATATAAAATTCAAGCAAGATCAGACAATATAGAATTTCGGAGAGAAATAATGAGAACTTTTTTTAGAAATAAATAATTAAAAAATATTTTTTTTCACTCTTTTGATTCTCCCTATCCGTATACATAAAAAATCCAATTGTTGGCATAAACGATATAGGTGAATACCATAATGTGAGTGTTATGACACTATTGCGGATGCTTCGTGATCAGTATGGCGATATTGTTAAACTTGACGGCCTAACGAAACAACGACCACGTATCTGGTTATTTTCTCCAAAGTTATGCAAGGATATGTATCGGGTGCAAGGCAAATGGCCAATACGAATCTCTCTGGAGCCTTTGAATTACTATCGCAAAAACAGAGATTACATCTACAATGGACAGTACGGTCTCGGAGCAAGGTGAGTAGCGATTGTTGGAAAAAGTATGGTCAAACTTTTGCATTTGTAATGCATTAATGCCAAACTATTTTTCTATTTATAATTTTTTCTCTCTCTTTCTCTGTTCTGCTGATATTTTTATAACTACATAATATCAGATTGTAAATTGCATGTGACGTATTATTTTTTCTCTTGCTAAAAATAACTTTTTTCTGCTTTTAGTCAGGGACAATCGTGGGCGGATCTTCGATCGAAAGTCAATCCACACATGATACAAATAGAAACAGTTAACATGCATGTCACGCAGATTTATGAAGTTATCAATGAATTTGTAGATAAGATGAGAGCATTACGAGATCCTAACACCCTGGAATTACCCAGTGACTTCATGAACGAATTAAGCAAATGGAGTTTAGAATGTAAGTGTATATGAGAAAGAATCGTAAAATATTTATGCCATCGATATTTTATGATACTCTTTGAAAATGGAGTACAAGGAATATTTAAGCGTTATTTATAACAATATCAAGTTTACAAAAAATTATACTTTTAGAAAAATAATTATACTTTATTTTTATATTGCACTCATCATGAATAATCTTTTACTTATTGTTTAATTAAAAGCAATGTATGCAGTTGCGTTGAATTACCAGCTGGGGTGTCTAAAGCCTAATCTTGCCGTGGATTCGGAACCGCAAGTTATGATTAATTGCTTAAAGGAAGCGTTTGATCTTATGTATCGTTTGGAAACTCTGCCATCTCTATGGCAAATGTACAATACGAAAGATCTCAAAAAATTGTTTCATGTTTTGGATATAATTTCTAAGTAAGTATTTCAAAATTTATTCGTTATACTGTGCCAGAAAGCATATTATTTGCAAAACTCTTGCGAACTCATTCTTCTTAGTTATTCTCCAAGTAATTATTTTTGCAATACTTTTATATCACGAATAGATACGAATAGTTGTCAAAAATATACTCATATGTATTATCTTACATTCCAATTTACTTTTTATTTTTGAACTAGAAACTATAATATATTTTATTTTTATTGTTATTTTTATTTTTGCACTTCGGTTATATGTAATTTAATGTTGAAAATAAGTTTCAACAAACAATTTACAATTAATCACTGTCAAGCACTGTATCCTCCTAGCGTTCATATTTCAATTTATAATTTCTTTTAGAATTTCCGGGAAACACATCCAGTATGCTCAGACACAATTTTTGAAGACAACAGGCAACACGAATCTAGAAAACCGTAGTATACTGCAGAAACTTTTGTGTATTGATAAACAAATAGCTTATGTAATGGCTTTAGATGCAATAATGAGCACTGATACGGTAAATACGGTGAATTATAATTTAACATTTGTGAACAATAAATACAATCTTCATAATTCGCGTTATTATATAATCATATTCTTTATATAAATTTTGTTTCTTCAAATAATGAAATAGTAAAATAATTATGAAATAACAATAAAATAATGAATAAATACAATTTTTTCAATTTTTTGACAGTTTGAGTAATGTACATAGACAAAAAAATATTACTTAAATATTTGCATTATGTTTTATAAAATTAAGAAATCTTATAGCAAAATTAGTAGAATTAATAGAATTAAAAATAAATTATTTTTTATATATGTAGACCAGCAATACAGCAGGCGCCTTACTATATTATATTGCAAATAATGTGGAGAAACAGGAAAAATTGCGAAAAGAAGTAATGTCTGTGTTACCTGACAAAACAACGCCTATTACAGTGGATATGCTGAAAAATATACCATACGCTAGAGCTTGTATTAAAGAATCTATGCGTCTTTTTCCGATTGTCAGTGGCATTCAAAGGACTATGCCGACAGATGTTTCCATTGGAGGATACTTGATACCGAAAGAAGTACTCCGTCGATTTCTATTATTTTTCTAGATTATAAAATTTCAGATTTATCAATATTTTATTAATACTGGTATCAACATATCTTTAGTCGAAATATTAACAAGTTAAAAATGCATTAAAAAAATATTTGATTAAAGAATTCAGTATAATGTCGCTCTATTACTCACACACCATAAAAATTGCAGTTATATTATAGCAATGTTACAACAATATTGTTACAATGTAACTGCAAGTTTTGTGCTGTATGGGATAGTATGAATAAATTTCGTGAGTTGCAATGCAATTGATAAAAATTAAACAAAAATTAATCAATAATTTAAAGCCGATTTTTTAAACTAAATTTAATTAGGTGCGCTCGCTTTGTCATATTTTTTACGATGGATCTGTAACAATTTTGACAAAGATCTTTTACTTTTGATCTAATAAACAATTCATAACGTATAACTGATTACATATATACGAAATTTTAACTTTAACTTTAATGAGAAAATT